>MU375893.1:1517279-1808334 GCA_022495235.1 Xylaria curta | reverse complement strand
ACCAACCCCACCCCCCACCCCCCCCCCCCCCCCCCCCCCCCCCGCGCCCCCCCCCCCGCCCCCCCCCCCCCCAGTCGTTTTATCATGTCATAGTTTCATCATCATGTGGTGAGCTGAGATACAACTGATAAACAAGAGATAGAAAACCGGTAATATTGGAATAGTGTATATCTTGAGTGTATTATTGGAGGAATTGCCCATTCAAGTAACCCAGGCCATTCGCCATCTACCCTTTCGTTAACCACCTTTTGTCCACCCGCTAGCATCGCGTTGCTAAGATTGTCGTGCTTGAATTAGATAAGTAGTTACTAAGTATTTGTAGGTGCATTACCTCATGATCCCCCCCTGGCCACAGAAGGATATTGGCCACCACCTAGGGACTTATCATATGAACATGCTCCCCGATAAAGACGCACTACAGTTACGCTTAAGTGTTTATTATCACAGGAAATTATCTTCTGGGCCTAGGTACAACGCATAGCACTCCTTCCCGTGAATTGTCCTTAGTCATATTCTATAGGACCAGTTACTCAGACGTAGATACCGGGCTCGCGATCCCAATCGATATATCGGGTTTTTTTCTCGTCATACAGGTCGATCAGCGGAGCAAAGACGGGTTTGCTTGGTTCCTCGCCCCGTCTCATTTTATAGGTGTCCTCCTTGGTGACGGTGCTCCAATGCCAGTCCGTCCCCTCGGGATTGTCCTAGCCGTAGTCCATATGGTTAGTTACGACGGTGACCAAAATCATAGAGTTCGTGTTTCATACCATTGAAAGATTTTTCTTATCCTCCTCTTCAGGATCGCCACAGAACACAAATATAGTGACGTAGTGTTCGCCTTCCATCACGTTCTCCGTAGTGCGGATGATGGCCTGAGCTTCCACCTCAAGGCCGGTCTGCTCGCGCACAACACGCGACGCGCATGTGAAGATTTTCTCTCCGCTTCGGAGGAGGCCGCATGGGTAGGAATAAGTTCCTTTATGTCATGGTCAGATGTGCGGCATGAAGGCAAGGGTCATCAGGAATGCGAGTACTCACCGGAGCCAGGTGCAACAAGGCGCTTTCCAACCAGGAAATTTATGCCACCCCCTTCAGGCATGCCCTCAGGAATATCGTCATCGGAACCCGCCACCATTGCTGCAACAAGGATTCGAGGAGGGAGAGGTTCGGGACACCGAAGCAGCCCTAGGTCGGTCTGGATGCTCGAAGCAGGAAGCAAATCTTCAGCCGGGTGCTCCTCCTGGTCTGTCTTTTGGACTTTCCGGCACTTCTCCTCCCGGTCTGCCTTTTGGGTTTTCCGGCGCTTAGGCATCTCGAATAGAGTAGACTGTCTCTCTTAAATGCTAGTTGGCGTGATACCAGGAAAATATGAAGCAGTAATGCCGACGGGCTATCAGGGTTTGCATGATGTAAATAAGGGAGGAAATTAGCTATACCTATCAGTGTCAGGTACGTGTCTTTAATAGTCTACGTAGTACAATAGGGGTTACCTGGGAGACATGGTTGCTATTTGGTTCTACGCTGTTACCGGTAAAAAAGAAAAGCCAACTTATTTACATGTATGTTTGCATTTTAATATTATTACAAAATAATAAAAATAAAACAAAAACTTTGATATACAACTTAAATATACTTACATATAATATCGCTTACGTTTAACGAGACCCAGTAGTTACGAGGGACATAAGACCGCCGCTCTACGATGAGTCAGCAGATACATTCGTATCGAGTGTCAATAGTGCATTATAGTTGTGATAAAATCGAACTTGATATTTATAGGTAAACAAGTCTCTGATATATGGACTTGACGGGGCCCTTCGTTGAGGGCAATTACCCTTGTCTTGGCCGCTTCAGGGCATTTTATCATTTTAGGATCAATACAATTTCCTAAGCTAACGCTGTGTACTTGTTCCTAATGAAGGCACCACTTCAGAGAGTGTACGTACCATACGTGTTTGAGACTAGATCGGGAGTATAGTCATTTGAATGCAATACTTCGTACGGGACTTCAACTTTCAAATCCTCCGCATTGATCCATGATCTCGAATAGCCTCCCGTGACAGGTTGCTATACGAAGACGAAGGTCAGGGCAGCGCGGGACGTAATAGGGGGCGAAAAGGCGACAAGGATGAGCTCGGCTTTTCGGGCATATAGTATCCCACCGTCGCCGAATAGGTGACAGGATCTCTAAGAACCCTTTTACTTGATAGAGAATTAATGGTAATCAGAGCACTCTTCCAGGCACTTATTGTGCGCCATTGTTACAGCATAAAGGGTAATTGACCCATGCTCTGCTGAGACGGAGTATCTTTTAGCAAATATGTAATGTCGACCGCTCTCCGTTTCCGTGGTGGACCCTCGATGCAAGGCTCGTCCGATTGCCCTGCATCATATCAGCGTTTTAGTTAGATCGAGAAAGCATTCTATACTTACTCCGGCCGGAACCTGGTTTGGGTACACTCATAATAGACTGTATTTTCCTGTCCAGGATCATAGGGAACTGGAATTGCCCTCCGCTATTGTCTCCTAGTTTGTAGCTCTCCTCGGCTTTCTTATTGAACATGATTCTTAGCGAATCGTCGGAGCTCATAGGTATCCTCAAATCGATAGCCGCATTCCGCATGTCGAAAGACTTGGGCATTGATAATAGACGAAGCTCTCTATCCGCCGAAACATCGTGGCCGACCAGCTGAACACCCAGGTTATTATCATTGGTTGTAATGCGGAGCGCTCCTGAAGGAGTGTTTGTTGTGCCCGTCGATAGAAGATGAGATCCTCTCATAACACTGCCTGGGTGAATACCAGAACCCAGGAGACTCAGTGCGCTATCGGACGCTGCCTTCGGTTCATCCAGAGCGGTTGAACAAGGGACCTGGCCGGAGTGGCTAAGAGTTTTGGCCGTGAGCATCTTCTGCGGAATATGCAGCACAACGACTTGTTTTTTAGTATTAGCAACAACGAAATTCCCACACTGTGAAAACGCTATAGATTGTATGTGGCAGTCTGCGACTGGATGATTGTGTTGGACACAAAACGTGCCGGTGGTACCATTAATCGCTTTGAAAGGATTCGGTCAGCAATTGTGGAACTCATTTCACAACTACCACAATGGTAGCAACTAACCTTGATTGCTCGACGGCACTTCATAACTTAATAAACATGTATCGAACTGTGTTGGCATGAATTCTATTCTGGTTCCTTCTGTTGCTGTCATCAGTGTCGAGATTTTTCATCTGTTTTGATAACTGACCTTGAAGGAAGTCCCATATTCCAACTTTACGTTCTGATAAAATAGCAACGAGGGTCTCAACGGGATGGAATATCATTTGTCGAACCCTAGCAGAATCGAGAAACCCAGTCGTCCATTGCACCAGGCGGATACTAAAATTTGTTGCGCTCAAGACTTCAAAGACTGCCAAGTGCGTGCTGAGGGGCTTTTGGTAGTCCATAAATCCAATATACTTTCCGTTAGGACTAAAGCAAAGTGAGTACTTGTACCAATTTCGCCAAGGAATACTAAACATCGTAGATATGGCTACCACATGTTTGGGTTCAAATGTTGACAACTGTGGGGTCCATTTTGAGTTGAAGTGGTCCAGAAACTCGAGCGGCAAGACAAAGCTTCGAACTATAAATGGCTGATTTGGTTCAATTTGCTGGATGTTGTATACCGTGCGGAGGATGCTGAAAGTAAGGCAGTTAGGGCTGATTGCTAATGGAAAGGAGGTAACAAAGTCATCCTCGTCGTCCTGGCTGGACAGAGCACTCTGTGAGGCTTTCTGTCGGAAAGACTGGCGAAGTAAAAGGACAATCTCGGGCTCAGGAATTGAGATCTCAAGAGAAGTTATTTCCTTCTTTGATCCAGATGAATAGATGCCATACTTCGCAATCCAACCCGAGGCGAAATGCTCCGCATTGTGATACGCAGTCTCGGTATCCATCGTTTTCCAGAATTTCTCAAATTGTGGAGAAGGAAATATGCTGAGAACTCCGACTGCTGTGCCATCGTTGGCGGTGGATGAGATCGTGCAAAGACATTGAATGTTGGTGAGCCAATTGCTCCTTGGGGCTTCAGGGGCAAGGATGGTTATCGCGGGAACTCCGTATGTTTCGCGGATTTGTGACAGGACGCCCCCTCTAAGGAATATTAACGCGTCATCCCAGATCAAGAAGGGAGCTATCAAGAGTTTAGCCCCCCATTCCCTATCCAATTCGTGAACTTCCTTAGCAACACTGAGCAAGTGCTGTGATAGCTTGACCCATTCGCCTGAGACCCGTTGCGTTGATCCCATGAGGATTTGACTGAAGGACCATTGTTGTATGTGGCTCAGAATAACTGTCACAGGCGCCTGGCTTTTGTAGATGCCTTCGATCCAGTAACCTAGAGCTAAAGGTGTACCAAGAAGGTTGTTTAAGACGTCTAGGAGCTTGACGGCAGCTGCAGCTTCACCGGGGTCCTGCCTGTCTTGACTGAGAAAACCGGGTGTGACTTTTGATAGATGGTATCCCCAATAACGCATAGCGTAGCTCTGGAAGGAACCTCGGAATTCGGGAACCTTGTCATAGCTCCAAGACCTGGCGAAGCTTTGTGGAGTCTGCCGGTTTGCATGGATAAGGAGGTACTGGATACAAACTGCTGCTAATTTTGCAGCTGCTGCGGCTTCTCCTGGAATAAGTGACATAGGCAGACCGACCCTGGACCATGCTCGTTCTTGCATATATTCTTTGACGGTCAGGTGGGCAAGTTGGAAACGCGCTTGCGGAGTAAACTCAACTAGGCCACCACAAACGGATACAACAGCAGACACAAAATCACTCCCCGGGATGTCACAGTGTTCATCAAAGTCGGTGACAGCGCTTTGCAAGATCCTCTGGGTAAGACCACCCTCCGGGGAAACTGAATAATGCAACCAAATTAAAATCTGACGGGCAAGGTCCAGTTCAAGTTTTCGCGACGTGCTGATAAGCGTGAATATCCTGTCATACATAACGTTCAATCCCTCGGGGAACCGCACACTATTGATAGTGTCTAGTCGAGATCGCGGGGTTAGTGCTGGCGAGCCCAGATACTTCATCATGAGCTTAGCCCATAGAAACATTCCATCTGCACCATAAATTAATGTATCGATTAAGAGCTCGAGAGAAGCTGAAGTTGTTGTAGGTAACATTCTGTCATCCTGCATAACTTCGAGCTGATGAGCGAGATAAAGACGGATGTCGGAATTCGTATTCAGCCGGTCAAAACTAACGATTTGAGACTGAGGTGTCCAATTTTGAAGACAGTTAACATTTCCCCGACTAAAGCACATAAGCTTGATAGATGCTGTAGTCACCAAGTCCCTAAGCTTGCTACAAACCGAGTCAGGCTCATCGGCCTCGTCAATGCCGTCCAGGATCAGAGACAGTTGCCCGAAAAAAGTCGAACAGATTCTCATAAGGCCTAGCAGCTCCTTCAGACTCGCTATGGACTGGCCCGAACTGTCTTCGGGATCGATTCTGGCGAATACGAATTTATCTAAAAGATCATTATCATGGCGATTTCTGTGCAGAATCTGAGCTAGAGCAGATCGACATGCAGCTTCGATAGATGAATTCCGATAATCGCCGTATTTAAAGAAGAAATAGCAAATCGTTGTGGGCTGATCATTCTCATATTCCTCGTCAAGGAGCTCTTCGATCACAGAGGCCGCCAAGATCGTTTTCCCGCACCCAGGGTTCCCTGGTCTCATTCAGTACTGGTCATACTCTCGAGGATTACATTCTCGCTTACCGTTAACCCAAAGAACCCAGGGTGGTAGCTTTCTCCATTTGACGCTTGCTTCAAGATGAGGCTTCGACTCCTTCCACCTCTTGAAACCATCGTTCTCAAAGATCCATAGCGCAGTGTTTTCCTGTCTTTGGTCTTTAGAACTTTCAAGAGTTTCAGCAAAAGGCGGCGGTGCCAACCAGTCCAGTATGCGTTGAATGGAAGAGTCTATTCTGAGCCATTAGATTCTGCGACATGAAGCTGCGCGTTGGCGGGTAACATTTACCTCGGAACTCCTTGTCCACTTTTCTCTTCAGCTCTTCAGTTTCATTCGTGAGTTTCCTTGCATTTTCCCTATCTTCGACCCTTTGCTGTCGTTCTTTTTGTATTAGTGGCAATTCTGACTTAGCTATCCGAGCCACCATGATCTGAAGCTCATCAATGACGAACTTCTGATGATTTCCCATTCGTTCTATGAGGCTACCAAACTTGGCATCAAATGGCTCCCATATTACAGTCGCAATTATCCGCGCAGGGCGCTTCACCTCTAGTGCCAGTCAGACAGAGCGTATGCAATTAAACGGTAGGATGCGTCGACTTTCGTGACTTACTCCCACTCGAAGCAGTAAAAATCCTTGCTGTAATGTGGAAGAATTCGAAAAGGTCTCGATACACACTCTCTAGATGATGTCGTATTCGAGGAGGGGGGTCGCCCTCAAAAATCTGGGCAATATCCTCATATTGTGGGAATATGTCTGCTAGTTTGGATAGAATAGCAATCAACTTCTCAAAGAAAGAAGGAAAGCCACTTGCTAGCTGTCGAAGAGTGTCAGTTTGTTGGTTCCGTAACCAATTATATAAGGGGCTTTTGGGTCCAACCTGTAAGATAATGCGGAAGGCTCCATAAGCCAGCGCTGCGTTGGTATCAGTGCCTACTAGGACATTTAGAGCATCAAAGTACGGTTGCAGGCGGTCATTGAACTTCTTGATGACAGTGAGACATCGAGGGAGGCGCTTTTTCTGGTTATCTTTCGACAGACACTCAAAGTTCCTTAATGTTTTGACGATATCGTCAGGCGAAGAGCAGGGAGAGAAGTCGGCCTCATTATTCGATTGAAGGGTCGCCACGAAAGCTTTGCGGGCATCTTCGAATGCTTTGTTACTACATTGTAATATTGGTGAGAGACAAGATCTGCTAAGCTCTTAGATCGGTAAATCTCACCTCATAGTTTCTACTTCTCTTCATACCGAATGACGGGATAAGGAGAGGGGACAGTTTCTTTGAAAGCATTCTAGAAGATGATTGGATGCAGAGACAATTCAGCTGTGAGGCGGAGTCTTACCATGTGCTTCCTATCATGTTCGCCCAACACTGCACACTGTCACCGTGGCTTGTTCCTACGTACATTTATCTTTGGTCAAATATCGACAAGTCTAATCATACACGGGATACCTAATTAACGAAGACTGAGAATCTTGACAACAATAAGTATGAATCTGCCCCGAGGGAGAAGCATAATAGCCTGCAGCAGCCAATAGCCGGTCCCGATAGAATCTGTCGCTATTAGGAACTAGTTTGGAGCACCCCTGGCACCCAATCCACGACTAAAAGTCGCAAATAATACCTGTTACGAAACATTTGGCGCGACACGCAAGAGCTGCATAGTCGTGTGGCGCAGCTTTGACTTTAGTGAGTAGATAGCAGGCAACGGTAATAATATAAAATTTTGTACTACGCCTTCTCTACAAGAGTAGTAGCCTACGTCTACTAGCATTGCTCAACATACAAGTAGCGTCCATCGATCAGTTGAAACATAGAATCGCTAATGACAGTGATTGTGTCGACAAATATACAACGCCCACCTCCTGTGGCTTAAAGATCATATTGTCATATTAACGTGGCCGTATTGTGCCAGCTAGGCCTTGGCCTCTCGCACAGGTGTCAAGTAGACGCCAAGGGGAACTCTGTCCCAAAGCGTATACGCCTTTTGTTTTTCTATCCAGTCGTTTGAGCTAGGGTCCAGCTTCAGGTCGAAGTCAAAAATAAGGCGGGCCAGTATGATACGCATCTCAGCGTAGGCAAGACTATTTAGGAGTGAACAGATTAGCTAACAAGTACTTCACAAGGTGTAGAAGATGAGGTAAGTCGTACTTGCGTCCAATACAGTTCCTGGGGCCGACGTTGAAGGCCTGGAGCGCCTCGAGCTTATTGCCGGCCTGCAGAGCCTCTTCGGTAGTGCCGAGGAACCTCTCGGGATTGAACTCCCACGGGTTGACCCAGTTGTCTTTGCTGTGGTTTGTTGCCCAGTGCTGCACTTCTACGTACGTCTGAGGTGCCGTATTAGTACCATCGAAATCACCTTTACTGAGAGATTTGGATACTTACACCTTCCGGTACGAAGTGACCTGCAATTTCAGCACCTCCCTTTGGCACGTTACGTACGAGGCCCGCTGTGACAGGAGGGTATAGACGCAGCGCCTCGTTGAGGATCGCGAGCATGTACTTGAGGTTGCCTACGGTGTTGATATTGATCTGGCTAGCGTCTTGGAAGCTCGACCGAACCTCATGCTTGAGCTTTTCCAAAATCTCAGGATGGGTCAGCAAGAGGTAGGTAGCACCGGAAAGTGTTGTTGCTGTTGTTTCGGAGCCAGCCAAGACTACGTGCATAAAGGCATATTAGTCATGATACAAAGAATAGGCCATAGGGAGTTTTAATACACACCTAAAATGAATGCGTTTGATGATAATTTTTTGAACGATAGATTCTGTGTGATATCGATTAAGTCAGAAGGGTTTTTAGGCAGTATCATTTGAAATTCAGGTACACCTACCCAGTCATCACGCCTCTTTACAAGACCCTCAAACAGGTCTTCTCGGGATTTCTCCATAGACAATCGTGATTCCACCATCGCGTCGGTGTACTGCTGGACTCGTTTGATTGAGAAACTGCCTATCTTGAATAGGACTTGCACCAATTCGCCCAAACCAATATATGTCATGGCCACTATCACTGCACCACCCCTGACACTCTTGAAAATGAACTCAATCCAGGGGTGAGTCTTGCCATCCTTGAGACAATTGAAGGACTGCCCAAAAACGAGATTGCCAACAACATCGAACGTGGTCCAATTAAACCAGGCTTCAAGATTGAGCTTCTTCTTCCCCTGGTCGCATTCTTGATGAAGACGCTCAATCAAAAGGTCTACGTACTTGACAATCTCGGCCTCCTGCTGGCGCATCGCAGAATCAGAGAAGCCATGAGACAGGGCACGACGAAACCGGGAGTGTTCCTCACGATCAGCGTTGATGATGGAGGTAGGGAGCTCTCGGATGGTTTTGACGAACGCGGTGGCCTTGCTCATCTCGCTCGCTATGAGGCATGAGTATTGATCAACATGACGGGCCATCAGAGTTGACGCAAGCTAAGTCACACAGACGACACAATGGATAAGAGAAGATGGACCTACCGTGAAGATCATTCCCAACACGGTGCCCGTATATATCTTTCCATGCCTTGACATCTGTAAATGAAAGATGGTTTGGCCCAATTCTCACAACGGGGCCATACTGGTCATGGAGCTCTTGCGTCTTGTGGGCTTGCACGCCAAAGGAGTGCATGAGAGCCCAGGGGAGCCCGGACGCCCTTTGTATGAGTGGCCCGGGGAACTTCCGTAGAGGATGGAAGTAGATATTATAGATGATAGTGGCTGTTTGCCATACAAGCGCCTATTTGAATAGCCGTTAGAAAGCCATATTCCTCTGTAACGATCACTTCCATTCTTCAGGGGAGAAGCATACCGACACTAAGGCACCTAGCGCAAGTGATCCGAAGCTGGGGCGCTCCGCCCAGGCGGCGCCCGTATTCCCCGCCATGATTCGGTTTCGGAGGATTCAGTTTACTTAATTGTGATCGAATTGACAACAAATGTGTGAAACAATGGGCCAGCGCCATTTATTAGAAAAAGAGAAGTGTCCGAGACAGCGGGCCCTCGGATTGATACTCGGGCCCGCAAGGCCCGCCAGCTGGGCCTAAGATGGTGAACGGAATTCGGATTGACGTCGCTGATCGGCTATCTGGGTATATCATTGGTAGTCCATGAAGCTTCCTGTCTTGGATATAACATGGTGGCCCTCGCTACGCCCATGAACATCGTATGGTAGTCAAGAGTGGGGAGAAAGGACTTAGGTAGGGCTGGTGACGATGACACTTTCCCAAGTGCGAATACGGTTCTATGCAGGTTCACCGTATTGCCCCCGTTACCAATACACTCACCTTATTATTATCAATCGATTCCGTACGCTATTGTCGTGTATAACTAAGTACCGAAAGGAGTTTCACAACAGTATGCGATATAGGCATATCATATGTCGGCTGTAAGTAGAGGACCGTGCATAAGCGCCGTTATAATTGGGGTAAGAGGTATTCGCCCGCTTCGGAAGCTGAGATAGCCGGTAAGGAGATAAAATGTCTGTCCACTTCTACGCGAATAACTTAATTATACAGTAATGTACGTCGTATAGATGGGTCCAATGAGAGAATAGTAATTGATGCTGTGACATTCATCGACAATTTAAAGTCAGGATGAGAAGTAAATCCATCTATCATCACATATGGTCCATGTGGAACTTTGCGGGTATCTTCTTAATAGGACTATTTGCGATATGTGCCCCGAACCTCACCTACAACTCAACGAGAGATATTTAACATAGACAGACTATAGACCTGGGATCCCTGAGTAAGGAAAGATGAGTTCGCTAAACCAGCCTTGCCAAAAGACAATAGGTCTTTAACCTGCGACGTCATGAATTCACAATTGGCAATATTACTCTTTCTTGCCATCAGTAGCCTTTGCCGAAGAGCCAACTAGACTATCCGCCATAGCATCAGCAGTCGCTGCCTTTAATCTTTCGCTATCTTCCATTTTGATCTCCTTGTTGCCGCCCTTTGAATCCTTTTCGTCTTCGCTGTCCCCTAAGCTGAAAGGATCATTCTCGGCGATCGGGCTAGGCTCAATGGTTGACAATGGCTGCCACTTGCTCTGCTTACCAGGCGGACCGGCAGCACTGTCTTTTGGAGGGATTTTAGGCGACGCATCGTATAAACCGATGTCTTCCACGCTATCCTTGAACGCAACTTTGCGACTATCAGGCTTGCCGTAGGTGGAAGTTGGAAGTGGTTTATTGAGGCTAGGGTTGTTGGACTGTCGGTCTTGAGACGGTCCTGCAACCTTATTAGCCAATGATATCTAAAACACAATAAAATGATACGTACTGCCATCTGAATTAAGCCTCATTCCCGCGAAGTCGTCACTCAGGACCTGCGGGTCCGCATCGTAGCGGTGATAATCTGTGCTTTGACGGCTGCCTTCTCCGCTCCTTCTCCCCGCGCCGCCGTGGGGGTGATGTTTGGAGGGCTGGGTTTCGTCTTCGTCTGAATCATATTCGCCATCAATCTTCTTCTTCAGATTGGTGAACCACGAGTTGACTTTGGTCTGAGTTTCGAGGAATCCTTTCCGAATATTTTCGGTAATGACAGGCAGATCGTCGTCGATGAAGTTGTGCTCGCGATCATACATCTCGTTTGGCTTTAAGCCTGTCGCTTGGCGTCGGGGCTGGCCACCAGGGCTACGATTCATGGTCCTAGCCTCGTAGGCGCCAACATTATCATAGTGCTCGGCGAGTTGACGAGCATAGAGCTCGTCAGCCTCCATCTGAGAAAGTGGAGCGCGGTTGGTCGGGCGCGGTGGTTTCGGCGGGGGAGCTGGCTCTCTTGGAGGGTCATTCTGAACAGCATCAGGGTCACTCATGCCTAATCATCTTGTCAGCTTGGAGCTTGAGAGGGTCGTGATTGATGCTGGATCCCTTACCAAGGAGCGCATTGAAGGCAGGGTCAATCTGGCCACCGCTCGCGGCAAGCACAGCCTTGATGACAGTAGCATCTATGCTCGGAAAAGCTTCCTTGAGGATCTGCTCATTCTTCTGCTGTGTCGTCAGTGGCCGTGGTGGCTGCGTGGGCGGCGTCTCTCCCGCAGGAGCAGTGGTTGTGGCGGTTGCAGGGGCTGCCGTCGCTGAGTTGCTGAGCACGCCAGTCTCGGGAACGTCGTCGTCGTCCATGTCGAATGGCCGCACAGTGGTAGGAGACTCGGGGGCGGCTGCACCTGATGGCGAAGTCGGGTTGTCTTTGGGTTTGGTCTAGGAACAGCGCGTCTTTTGTTAGCAATCTCTGCATCTCTGCATAGAGGAGCAGCACGGGGGAGCTGTACTGCTGTATATAAGGGGAGCGTGGAATTTATGCCTAGGACGGCATTAATCCACGCCGCTAATTCGGAAACTTACTGGGTCAGGAGAAGCGGACATCATTGTCGACGTGGAATGAATTGATGCGGTCGGTAACTATATTTCAGGGCCGGCCTACGAAGCGGAGGCGCTCTTCTGCAGCAGTTTGTTGGATGATCCAAGTTGACATGCAATGAGGGACCCTAGTGGGCTAATGTACAGGAATGAAGGTCGTGCATAACGACGTTGCCTGGCCTGTAGTCTGTACAGGCTGCAGCCCAAAGGAGGGGCGACCCTTGAGTGACGCAAGTTGTTGCTTGCGCCACACATTGATGAGTTATCCTACGCCACACCCGGGGGTATATGCATGCATTATGCATTCCTACACTTAGCCTCTGTCTGTTCCATTGGAATATTGGAACAACCACTGAACTTCGAAGCCTTACCCGGCTGCGTCTGAGGCATAATGACAAACGTATTGCCTACCTAGTCCAGGGTTCTAGCTATGGCAGACTTCGACCTTGGCTCGAGCTTCATTCCAGCTCTGCATAAGCCTGCTGCTCTTCTCCCCATCGCCAAACACCACGACAGCTTGCTCTATCTCATCGAGACATATCCCGTCACCATCGTCGTCGGTCAGACAGGATCGGGAAAGACGACACAAATCCCCCAGTTTCTTGAACATGCAGGCTGGTGTGCCGAAGGAAAACTAATTGGCGTAACTCAGGTAGGTCTGTCCACCTGCCCTGATGTTATGCGTGCTCTAACAATATATAGCCCCGGCGAGTAGCTGCTACCACCGTTGCTATCAGGGTAGCCGAGGAGTATGGCTGTGAGCTGGGAAAGGAGGTCGGGTACTCTATTCGATTTGAAGATGTCACCTCTGCTGCTACACGCATCAAGTTCTTAACTGACGGGCTCCTCATTCGCGAGGCCCTAGTGGATCCTTTGCTCTCCCGATATTCCGTTATTATGGTGGATGAAGCCCATGAGAGGTCTATAAGTACTGACATCCTCCTCGGACTCTTGAAGAAAATACGGCGGCGCAGACCAGAGCTCCGCATAATTATCAGCAGTGCCACGCTTCAGGCTGAAGAATTCCTAAGCTTCTTCTCTGTACCCTCTGAGGGCCAGGACTCTCCAGACAATCCAGTCAACCAAATCGGTTCAATTATTAGCCTAAAAGGTAGGACGTATCCAATCGACGTGCTATATCTAGAATCGCCAGCAGAGAACTATGTTGAGAAAGTGATCTCCACGGTCTTTGATATACATAATACTGAGCCAGATGGCGATATCCTTGTTTTTCTTACAGGCAGGGAAGAGATTGACTCCGCTGTTCAGGCTATCGCTAAACGGGCAATCAATCTCCCATCCGGGGCACCATTACTCCAGCCTCTACCCCTTTATGCGGGTCTGACGACAGAGCAGCAGATGTACGTGTTTGATGCGCCGCCAGAAAACACGCGAAAGGTTGTACTTTCTACCAATATAGCCGAAGCATCCGTAACAATTGATGGCATTGTTTACGTCATTGACTCTGGATTTGTAAAAGTCAGAGCCTTTGACCCCCGGACTGGCATAGAATCTTTGACGGTCACTCCGATATCCAAAGCGTCAGCTGCACAGAGAGCTGGCAGAGCTGGCCGCACCAAGCCCGGAAAGTGTTTTCGGCTCTACACTGAAGATGCTTATCAAAATCTACCTGATATAAACCCGCCAGAAATACAGAGATCGAATCTCGCGCCATTCATACTTCAACTCAAAGCGCTTGGCATCGATAATGTGGTCCGATTTGACTATCTCACACCACCACCAGCAGAGCTCATGATGAAAGCAACAGAGTTGTTGTATGCTCTGGGTGCTCTGGATGAATACGCAAAGCTTACACGGCCGCTGGGACTGCGAATGGCAGAGTTGGCCGTTGAGCCGATGATGGCAAAGACGCTTCTGAGCTCGCCTTCCTTTGACTGTGTAAATGAAGTTCTTACAATAGCAGCCATGACAAGTCTGGGAGGTGCTGTATGGGTCCAACAAGATGGAAACAAGAAACAAATGGAGTCTGCGAGGCGTAAATTTGCCGCCGAAGAGGGAGATCACTTGACACTCCTCAATGTCTATCAAGCTTTCGTGACAAAGGGAAAGAAAGAATCCAGATTCTGCCACGACAACTACCTCAATTTCAAGGCATTATCTCGAGCTGTGAGTATACGCGCACAATTGAAACGCTACCTGGAACGATTTGGCCTTGGCGTAGATGAGAGCGCCAAAACACACCATGAGGGAATAGCAGACCGAGTTCGCAGGTGTCTTACGACAGGCTATTTTGCCCATGCTGCGAAAATGCAGCCTGACGGGAGCTACCGAAATGTTGAAGGTGGAACGGTCCTTTATGCGCACCCAAGCTCTCTGATGTTCAATCGAAAGGCTGACTGGGTCATTTTCCACGAAGTCATGGAGACAGGCACCAAGACATTTATCCGTGATATAACCAAAATCGAGAAGAGTTGGCTCCTCGAATTCTCATCGGGTTTTTATCAGACGAAGTAACAATGAAAAGTCTATTTGATCGAGTTGACACACACACACACACACACACACACACACACACACACACACACACACACCCCTAGGTGGCGCACGCTTGGCCCGACTAAATCATATGAATAATAATAATGATGACATTGGCAGCGACAGAGCAGGCTAATGAAAGCGGCTGAATTTTTGTGCGTCACTACTATACAGTCTTTGGCTATCTGGATCAACAATTTCGCAGCAGAAGCAAACATTTCTTTGCTACTGCCGGTGCTCTTGTGTCACTAGACTCAGCTAGTTGAACGACAAGGCTGACCTAGCTTCAAATTTATGTCTAGTGCTACAACGTGGCATCTGGGCTTGCACAGTGACTTGATGAACTCCACAACGGAAATCATTCCAATTCGCTTCGGCAGTCTGAAGCCCCCCTATCAGTTAAGGGCATGTCGCGATGTCTACTTACACCTCATAGTCTATCAAGCCGATGAGCCTGATACACGTTTTAGGTATGATACCAGATAATCTAGAACTCTGTAGCTGCTGAGATCTGTCTAGTTTGCTGAAGCATATTTCAGCTGCCTACTGAACTCAGTGGGTTCAACAGTATGAATCCGAAATCGAGTTGCTTGTTCTGTCCAAAAAGGGGGAAATAATTGGCTTCACAAACAATAGTTACACAGTGAGCTTATTCTAATGACCGAAAATTGCAGGAAAGGGGCTTTCATTCAGCCTCCCAGCCAAATCGAATGCTGGGCTACCTAGAAACAAACCTCCTCGCCTCCTTCGAATCTCCGGAACAGAACCCATGATCCCTGTTCACACTTAGCTAGATTGTGCACAGTTCCTGCATTAGTTCCCTTCCAACGTTGCAAATCTTCCAGGGCTTTGGTGCTAATTCGGCCACACATACTAAGACACAGTGCCAAGGGTGACGGGACACTCACTTACAACTATTTAAAGCTGCAAGGGATAGGACTCCAGGACAGTGCACATACGGCCGTGCGATCCTGAATTCTTGTTTCATTCGCCCACCGACCTTTGAGTGCTCCACACCCCCTTCATTTATTTCCCCTATACTGGATTTCCATTCGCTGGCTAACTTCTTGAACCTCCCCCCGATGGAAGGGATTGGGTCTTAGGTACATGGTACTTGCAGCAGTTACCCTCTTCTAGGTCTTGTTCACCTTTCCTTTCTTTCTTCATCCTCTTTTCCCACCACCTCATCCTCAGGAAACCCAGCAGTCCTTAGACAATAGCTCAACTGCTTGCCAGTGAGCGTGCCATTCTTTCAATCTAACTTTCAAGTCATTCTTTTCAAGATTTACCCAAGTCCCTCATTCGTGCCAGCTGTCTGTTTGGGCCCTGTCGATTTAAACATTGCCCATCCCCGTATACTCGAAACACTAAAAAGTAATTGTTTGTGTTAATTACTGCTGCATAATACGACGTCAACGAGTCCTGTCAACCGAATTAGGATGCATCTTTAACCCGGCCCGAGCTCCGATCCTATATCTCTCTTCTGTCACCTTCAACTCGACTTGCGCCATAAGATCTGTTTTGCTGCCTAGTCACTTCAGGCAGCTTCAGTATTACCAAAACGATGATTCATCGACACGCCCATGGCCATAATCATGGCCCCTATCACTTACATTCCCGACGGTCACAGGTCGAATTAGAAAATGCAAGTCAAGTGGAGGGCCTGAATATTGGCACACATGAACCGCTGGAGCTGGGAGATAGTGTTGGGCAGATTATGGCGCGAGACAAAACCGACGCACCATCGGGGGGGGACTCTAACACAGTGACTATCGCTGTCAGTGTGGTGTCAGTACTTCAAAGATTGTTTCTACCGAGCAGCTTACTGACGTATCCCTAGAATTCCTCTGGTAGCTGCCATTGCTGCTTTGGCATATTTCTGGCGAAAAGGTGTGGTGAGACGAAGACGTGAAGAAGCAGCAAACAAATTCAAATCTATGGATTTTGGTCTGCAGGACTCGCTGCAGCCAAAGGGCAACAAGAGAAAAAGTGCTTTCTTCGGTAAAGAGAAGGAGCTTACTCACAAAACTCAGTTGTCGATGGATATGAACCTTTCTAGCCCTTATCTTCTTCCTCCCGAGCTGCATAACTCACGAGAGTCATTCAACTCCCTCGCTAAGACTCTCCACCAGAACGACGATCCTTATCGACCCGTCGCAGACTATGCTGGTAGTGACGTTGGTTCATTGCGATCCTTCAAAAAGGGACCTAATAATAGAGCATCGTCTATCTATACAGCCAGAACCCGTCCAAGTGCCGATATTCCTCGCATGCCAACATCCCCTTTGCCGTCACCGCTTCCTGTTGCACAGCTTCCGAATGGTCGACAAGAAGAAATGCCTTCAGTTCCTGCCAAGAATGAATTCCGATTTACTGATGACGGCCCTGGAATACCTCAAGTCCCTCATGTTCAGGAGCCACCAGCTGTCGCTACTTCAGTGACTCGCAAGTCGCCCCCCCACAGCCCTCGTGCTTCTTCGATGGAACCAAAGGAAGGACCTCAGCCAATGGTGGCTGAAATTGTCAATGAGAGGGATTCTATGCCTCCGGCTGAATCCAACCAGGTTCCTGACAGCCTAGGTATTATGAACCGCCACATATCTCAAGCCTCGTCCACTTCTCAAACTTCTGAGCCCAGAGCAATGGCGACTCCAGTTCGACCACCACGCAAGGAGTCGATGCCAGTTATCAATGCCCCAAGTGAGATCGCGGAATATCAAAGCTATGCCGATCACTTGCAATTCGAAGACAACCGATTCAGCTCGCACGGAGATGAGGATGAGCTTCATATGACACTCAACAATGAGCAGCCGCACCCTCATTCAGCTGGCTTGGGTGTTCCCAGTCAGGATAATCGGAGACTCTCTGTCGGTCTTCGACCTTTGCCCCCTGATGATTTCCTCGAATCAGAGGATCCTGAATTCCGAGCCAACCGTATTCGTTCATTCTACAAGGAGTATTTTGATGACAGCAAGGCTGACCAAAACCGTCCCCCGATGCCACAACAAGGAGGGTACTACGAGGATAACACAGGCTACATGGGTGAGGCAGCTTACTTTGATCCTGACACGAATGCCTTTGTCATGCCATATGCTCAGCCAGTTACTCGCCGCGCTATGACTCCACCTCCGAACAACCGACGCCCCATGCCCGGACCCGGAGCCAGGCCACGTGGACCTCCAGGACCACGGGGTCCTCCTATGGGTCATCCTATGCCCGGTGGCCCACCAGGAAGGCCAAGAGCTGGCTCGACTATGTCAGGTAGCGGATGGGGTCCTAGGAGCCCACGACCAGGCTCATCAGCTTCGAACCCACGCTTCAATGGACAGCCAAAGAGGCCTATGCCTCCCCCTGCTGCTCTGAACTCGTTGCCAACTCCCTCCAAGCTAAAGGATGATTCCTTTGCTATAACGGGTGCCATCGATTTCGCTCCTCCTCCAACATTCAGGGAACACGCAACTGGCCGATCTCAGAGCCCTCTTGGTGAGCGTATACCATACAGGGTAAATACGCCTGTCCATTCGCCATTGGTCAGTGCGTTCGACGACACGCCAGCACTCCCTAGCCCGTAAGTATATATGATGAACTCAGAAGAAGTATAATACTAATGTCTTGCAGACACTTACTCCGTAAATCTAGTACCTTTACTGGACTCGACTTTGCTCCACCGCGTCGGTTTAAGGACCCTGAGGCGATGAGTGAGACGGGTAGTATACGCAGCATGCATAGTGGTATATCAGGCGTCGGCCTGAATGCGCTCCGTGCCGGCGCTGGACGAGTCAGCCGCTTACCGGGCGACACAGTCTTCACACAAGCAGCTCTCGGCAACACATTGAAGCCGAACTGGGGCATGCGTGATTAGTCCACTTCTCTCTTTCGTTTCATGACACGCACGACAGCACCACCTCGGCACATTTGATGTCACACTCTCGGTATATATATACATAACATCATAGCATGGGAGTTGATAATAGATGGGATCGGCTACACTTGGGAACTATATCTGTCGGCATTTCGCCAACCGGTCCGACGGATTTTTGATATACTGTATTTGTTAATGCCCTTTTTCTCTTACTATCTTTCAAACAATTGGGGTCAGGCGTTGTTTCCCCTCTACCTGGACACCATTTACGAACCGGCTACCAACCAGCTCTCGCGGCTCTCGACATTTTTTGGCATCACGGGCTCATCCGGTCACGTATATAGAAAGCAATATAGGGCCAAGCAAATACCTACCTACCTGTTACTTAGATGAATGGAACACCCCTTCCGCTTGTTTATACCTGGCCGCCCGTCACATTCGCACCACTGGTCAGGCTATGATAGATGAGTTGAAGAGACCAAATAAATATACTTGCGATGCTTTGCTTGAGCAGCAAACCACATATTCTTGTAATACAGAAATTGAGAGACCCGACTTATAAGCCAAGTTGTAGACTTAAAGCTAAATCTCGGGAAGCTCGGATAATAAATACTGACTAGTAAATATCTGAAAAAACAGCGATTTACGTAAACTAAGCCGAATTTCGCGCTATTGGGAGGCAGCCTACATATGACCAGCTACGGCACTGAGACTGTGAAGATAGGAGACTTTCAAAGTATTAATTTATCGGGTTTTGGTCTTCTAATTTTTCGTCTGAAAAGCAATATCGATCTAGATCTGATCTAAGCACATACCATCCATTGGGTTTTCTAGCAAGAACTTTGCCACCCTCATCCCCGAGCTGCCCGTCTGGACCATCAAGCACCTTACAGTACAATACGGCGCAGTTATTCCGGGGAGTGGTTATGGAAAGGACGCGCCGTATCTGATTTAGGTAGGTAATTTGGCTGTTTACGTAGGTAATTCTGATTGATGATCGCTGCCTGGGAGTAACCCTGAAGAGGGTAATAATAGACGGGCAGTGTTTGGACCATTATAGACGGGGAATAAACCACGCATCTACGTAAGATTGCCTTGGTAGTTTACTCCGAAGATCTTGAAGTGAGTTATGATGTCAATGACTTCTTCTTTCCTCGTTCACGTCGCAATTGATATGTTATCTAAGACCATCTAGCCACACGAGTTTTCTACCTTCTCGATTCTTATCATAAAGGCCTACCATAGTAATGAAGAAAAGAGTGACTAAACGCGGATCTTGAAGCTCCAGCCGAATGCCGAAACCCGCCTGTCATACCAAAAAAACGCCGTTCTATTTCTTCTTTCCAGAAAGACACTAAAAAAACATACCGCCCGAAGGATGCGAAACATACTGGTTAGTGTGTGTGAGATAACGCCCATACTCGGCTGCTATACGTTATGTAGCTAGCCAGCCGCTATGCCCGGGTTTTACCTCGATGAAGCATTTCCGAGTTCAAGTTTTTAGAGCGCGCCTAGACTGGATATCTCCATCCCCCGTTTTTTCTATGGGCCGCCAATTTCTGGGCTCGACTTAGGTAATGGCGTCATTTGTCAATTGGGGTTAAATTGCACCGGCCAAGTTTACCAGATTACTGAAATGACCTGGTTGTATGCAAATTCGACACTGTTTGACAGGCGCGATAAAAATAGGTCATCTCATACTGGGGATAATTATTTAGAACAAACGGCCATATGTAATGCAACTAGCTCACATGTGATAAGATACATGGTACGGCGTAAACAACTGAAGGAATCGTGTATTTTAAGGCGGTTCAATACGTACCTGGGCTGGCGTGGAAACTTTTGAAGCCACTCGGCACTACTCTGCTGATTGGTAGCGAATGACGGCGCAGCTCAAACAAAAAAGAGGGCCTCTCTCTTGCAGGATGCATGCGGAACTTGAAGCAGGCTATGTCCTGGTAAGTTTAGTCTGGGGCTCGATTGGCTGCAGAATTCGTTGAAGTACAATGCAGCGTAACAACGAGACTGCAGCAGTGGTTGTTTGGGGGCTCAATTACTGGCTGGCTGACCTATCGGGCTCTAACGGTGCCGCAGAGAAGGTGAGCGAGCATACGTAGCAGAAGTTTTTGTTGGGTTAACGTAGCAGGCCACCATCATGCGGGGTTTGCAGGTGAGAAGACACAATGCTCATCAATATTCATTTCGACTATGCTCAGCTCAGGTAGGACTCATGACCTCTCGGCGTATCAGCCATAAGATAAGCAATATGTTGTGTTAAGGAGAGATAGAGGGAAAGTCAAGTTGTGGCTGCTGGTGGCGTCCCCCCTAATATATATAAATGTCAGGTAGTGCAATTATACACGTTTTGACAGGCGGGTTGGGCTGACACACTTGCGCTACTTTACCGGCGCCGGCATGTCAACCTTAAAAGGCCTTTATTGATACCTGCAAACGGTAGGGTTTGAGTTTACGGCGGCATATGCAGCATATCACACGTCGGACGCTGTCATGGAGAGGGCATGTGAAACAACAGATGTAATGTCATCGGGATAAAAACAGGTAAATACACTAAACACTGATAATTAACAGGTAGTCAGCAATCACAGGGACAGGTCGTGGAAGACCTTGTGAGAACTAACAAACAGACATGCTTTTTCGTGGCATGCGGAGCAGTTTCTACCTCATGTAGTTGAGTGTTGTCGCCATCAGACGGCTGTACATATGTAAGATGCCATATTGGTGGTATCAGGTTTGTTCTCGGCGCTCTGCAGCCGTCATCTGCATCATCGTCAGAGACATTCTGGATGACACCTACCTAAAGCCGGTACGCTTCGCTGCAAATCCAAACCATGTCTGGCGGCTTTTGCCATCTGGCATGCAACGAGGAAGGCGATGCAACACGAAGACGGGGTCAATGGCAGTGCTTTCCTCCCGCCGGCGCTGCCGTTTTGTAGGTAGTCTAGCACCAAAACGGAAACGGTGGAGTCGTGAAATCTGATCGGGGCAAATTTCACAAATCGAAGATGGCCGCAAATGATTCGCTGCCCGTTCCTGACTACCCTGCTTCGTCGCTGCTAGCGGTGCCTCTTGCTGCCTCATCCTCATCCTAATTCCCAATTATCTCTCTCTGTCTCACAGTAAGATGTTATCCTCTCCCACTCCTCTCTTTAATTGCTTTGCTTTTTTAGCCATGTTAGCTCTAAAATTTCACTGAAAACCCTTCAATTGTGCTGAAAGCACACACTAATTGCTATCCTCTCGTTCGACCGCCATTCCACTAACA
This sequence comes from Xylaria curta, assembly GCA_022495235.1. Taxonomy (NCBI): domain Eukaryota; kingdom Fungi; phylum Ascomycota; class Sordariomycetes; order Xylariales; family Xylariaceae; genus Xylaria; species Xylaria curta. The sequence continues at coordinate 1,786,595 of MU375893.1, read as the reverse complement.
AGTAACTGTGTTTTCTCGTCGTGCAACTCTCGTAGCTGTCCTGCTCATCCTATCATCCTCTGAGCGCTAGCAAATACGGGTCGAGCGAACATCACAACAGAAACACGAGATTACAGTAGCGGCTCCGCCACGATACAGCTGTACGTTGCATTAGTCTTGGTAGTCTGCTAGCTTGGTCTCACTCACTTTGCTCTCTCGTCCATTGCTATCCCATCCATCCGTTCATTGCACTACACTCTATTACACTCTATTCTACTGCAACCCTTCCGTGACAGCATCTCTAGTGGCTAAGAAGTGGTTCTTTTCCCCTCTAACTCTGCACATATACTCTTCTTTCTTTCTTGGTTGGTTGGTCTCTTGCATATTTCCTACCTCTTCTTAGCCTCCCCTCATCTGATCCCATCTGGTCGCCTCAACCTCCGGCCGCGTACTTGTCCCCGATAGTTCACACCACTCGACTCGGAACTCCCAATCGTCCATTCATTCTCATCTAGTGGTAGTCAAGCCATCTCCGTTTACCGGGCCCACCCCTTCAAATCAGGTATGATGCGATATCGTCTCTGTTAAACTACCCACCATCCCGACGCCACGATTTCGTGACATACAGATACGCCGTCTCACAGTCCGACCCGTTTGTGTTTGAGATAACCCTCCCGACTTGTTGCACAAATACTTCACTCCCCCTAGTACTTGTCATATGTGCGCCTATGTTCATACTAGACGAGCCCATTCTCGAAATTTCTCTACTCTGTCAATTCTTCAACCCTCAGTTTCATTCGTGCTAACAAGATGCCCTTGGATAGGCGGCGCTCGTTCATAGTGCAAGAAAGGCGTCAGGTCACTATGTCGGCAAATCCCACCAGCAACTCTACAGCCGCTGCTAGTTCGTCGTCGTCGGAGGCGCCCTCGACCAGCAGCAGCAGCAGCGAAACGCCTTCCTCTTCCTCTACGCCTCCACCGGATACCAGCACTTCTTCATCTTCTTCAACGCCACCTCCATCTACCACTTCAACTACAAGTGCGCCGCCTACATCGACGTCAACACCGCCTCCGACGTCTTCATCTTCGACACCCCCGCCAACTAGTTCTTCCACCCCCCCTCCAACCTCCACTACTAGTAAGGAATCTTCATCAACTGAGACGCCTCCTCCTTCGTCATCGTCTACGCCCCCGAGCACAACAGAGCCAACCAGTACGCCTTTCAGCTCGACAAAGATTATCACCAGTAGTGGCGTAACAGAAACAACCGTTATTACTTCCTTCGCGACCGCGCCTGGAAACCCAGCCAGCACCACCACTTCGGCATCTGGCACCCCGAGCTTGAACTCAGGAGGCAATGGGTCATCGAAAAGCTTAGATCAAAGTAGTACAATCGCTGTTGCTGTTGTCGTCCCCATTGCAGGCGTAGCCTTGATAGTTTTAGCTGGGCTGTTTTTCTGGAGAAGGCGTAAGCAACGTATGCATGCTGAGGAAGAGAGGAGGAAGGAAGTTGAAGACTATGCATATAATCCAAATGACCCTACCCTACCCAATGTTGGCGGTGCGGGTGCCTACGAAATGAAAGAAGATGGATCCTCCGGATATCGCGGCTGGGGATCAACCACACTTGCAGGCTCGACAGGGCGCAAGGCTTCAACTACCATGTCTGGAGCAGGTGCGGCTTATTCCGATGGAACCTCCCCGGCACAAGGAAACTTTTCTGACACGAGATCAGGCGAACCTTTGATGAGCGATGGATCACCTACACCCGAAGGTGAGATCCTTGGAGCCATGGGCCCTAATTCCGCCGACAACCGCAGCAATGTTCACCGTGGACCTTCGAATGCCTCATCTTCTTACAGCGCAGCGGGAAGATCTGATGGTTCTGGCGAAAACCCGGCCTACGGAGGTGCCGCCTATTATGACCAGTATGGTTCCAGCAACCCTTACAGCGATCCATACAGCGACAACCCGAACGGAGGTCAGATCCAACCTGTAATCCGCGATAACCCCGCTAGACGAAACACGCGGATTGAAAACCCTTCTCCTTACCCCCAACAAAGCGCTGGTATCTCTCAGAACTTTTAATGGTATGGATCTCGGCCCAGGGTTCCGATAAAATAAAAGGGAACGAAAAAGTGAAAACGAAACTGCCAAAATACACGCTTCCGCGTCTTACATCATACTGATACCCGATTTCCGATTTAATTTTTCAGCACTATACGCACCGTTACGTCACAGGTCTCAGATAAATGCATTTTAGCTCAGCTATGTCAGTCTTGCGATCTTTGAGACATTCTACGGTATATACAGGCCATGATATTCCTTTCAACTATAACGGCTCAATCTCATCAGAAATCTCCGAACTTGGACGTCAGTTCAAAATACAATGTTCTACCTGACATCTCCAGTACATACTCAGCCTACATATTTTCAAAATTAGGGATCATAATATCTGGATTTATTCCAACCACGTACAGTAATTTTTTGGTTTTGTTTATTGAATGGTTTTTTGGGAAAACGCATTTCTAGGGGATAGGCTTCTTGGTTGGGTTGAGAAGTTGTTGGATATACGTAGGGGAGAACTTGAGGTTCTGGGTCAACTGGTAGAGAAATCTCATGATCCAATATGACAGATAGCAAACTGTCAACTTGTTACCTAGTCAGGTAACGTACTGTACATAAAAATTCAAAGCTTCTTATACTTACCTATTCATAAGACTTGCGATAAACTAGTTGTATTTTATGAACTCTATAAACTCACGTCATCAGACACAGGCACGCAGACAAAGAGATTCAAAGTGTTTAATTCAGAGTGTTGGTCACGTTCAGTTCACAGCAACTATCTGGGGGGTCTTATGTTTATATACTCTGACAGCAGCTGAAGGGAAGCCTAGGCGTGAAAGAAGAGCTTCATGACGCGGCGAGTTACTGTCAACGTTCTTCTGAAAAAGTAGTCTGTTGGTCTAGATAGAATAAGATCTGCTAGAAAAAGGAGAGTGGTATAGAGCATCCGATGACGTGCGCAAGGATTTATTTAACGTAGGAGGAGACTCTATCTTCCGCGACTGTCTCAGGATTCATTCCCAGCTACTTCAGATCTCAGGCTCCAGGAGCTATTCAACAAGCAGTGGCGAGCACAATGGGGAGAGAAAGGCGTGGATATAAGCATAAGCGTGCAAGTGGAAGATGGTGGGGAAGGGGTCAAGCAGCAGTTGGATGTATTTAGAGCCTCGGGGGGTATACTTCAAGAGGATATGGGCTACCGGTTGCTTACCAAGGAGCTTGATCGATACCTCATCGAAGAAGTCATTCGGGACCCGAGCCGCTTCACCATCCTACGTCGACCTTGGTTGAAACCCCAAACTATCTCGTGATACAGACTAGGAGCACAGACTGGAATGCGATGGTATTTGCTAATGAAGATACTACTCATCAAGCAATATCGGAAACTATGTTCACATATAAGCTGTAGTTTGTCCTATATGGGCCACACTCTTCCAGAAGTTGGAGTTGGAGGAGAATAGCTGGGAGAGCGTGACTAGGAGGAAAGGAAAGAAAAGGAAATCTGGGAGAGAGGATGATGGTTTCCCCGGTATGTAGATCTTGCTGCCGGCTTTCTTGGATGCCTCTGTTTGCTGTATTTCGCATACGGTCTACTTGCATACAAACGCTTGCCTGCATCCGCCTACCAGCCGTGATGCAAATGGTCGTGAGGGGGAATGTGAGATGTCAGAAAAGAAGAACACGTTGATAAACGAAACAACTCCCCTACAGGTACTGAGATGTCATTTCGGGATATGAAATTCCTTTTCTAGGATTGAGTGAGAAGCCGTCTTCGCCAAACTCGAGGCAGTCTTCACCAATGTTTCGATACCGGCGTTATTTGATCCCTATGCGGTCGACACGGACGCTTCCGACCGGGTCAGCGGAGGAGTTACTATTACAGGCGCCCTGCACCCAGTGGCGCAACTACGAGACGTGTGACAAGGAGCTACTAGTCATCATCAAGGCATTTGAGGAGTGGCGTCCGGAACTGCAAGGAGCCGACGAGGCCATTACTGACCACAGGAACCTACAGCACCTCATGACAATTAAACTGCTACACAAGAGACAGGCTAGGTATTTATTCATGTGTAGTGAGAGAGTTGCTCACACAAGTGTCTTCCGCTAGACTTCCTGACTACTGCTGTTCATTTTCACATAAAGAGCTTATATTTGATGATATTCAAGTTATATAAATATTTATGAATGTTTATGCATATATAAATGACAATTTCGCTATGCTAAATCACTTGCGTAGTCGCTTTAAGTCTATATACAATCCAATCCTCCAGACCTAGACCTGGCTATATATGTACAGATCTAACACGTATATACAAATGGGCCGTTGTTGGGCCTCATTCCTCGTGTGTACAAAATGGGGGATATCAATCAAACTGTATATGCAAACAAATATTCCAAAAAGACACCACGCTTTTTAGGAATCTGGGTATTGAAGGGTTGGGGAGTGGTGGTATTCCACGCTCCCGCATGGCGAATAGCCGATGTACCTCGTCGTCTACTCCCAGAGATACTTGGTTGAGTCGACGCTCAGGTAGGGTATTTAATTTGGTGATGGCTGATACTCGGCGATGCTCGATGATATAGCCCGAACAGGCTTCCGCTACCGCCGAGTCGGTGTCGTACTTTAATCGAAATAAAACCTTTTTTCGACGTACGTCTAATTGCGTCTTCTCCGCAATGCCATACTCCACGTTTTCTTTTCGTGACGTCCCTTGGTATAGAATAACATAGAAAATAAAAAGCCTTTCATAGCTTCGCCTTGGCGGTAGTGCTATTTGACGTGATACTCGTCGAGCCAGTTCCCCAGCCCTCGCTCAAGATAGCGCGTGGCCACCAGTAGCGGCACTGCGTCTTGTCGCGCTCCGACAACGGGGCGTTTTGAACAGCTGTGCCGGCGCTATGAGTTCCCGCGTTACCCATCTGCTCGTCGTTGCCGTCACCAAAGAGGGCTAGACGGCCTGCGTCGTCGTCGTCTGAATCCGCGTCGTTGGAATCGAAGGGGCTGTACCAGCGCGGCCAGGTGAACTTGGCCTTAGCGCCCGAGTGAGAAAGGTTCGGGTCCCCCGTTACAGCGAACCGTGTCCACGCACCAGACATGGCGTCCGCGATCGCCAGGAGACCCGGGGTGCCCCCGACCACATCCATGTTGTGCGTCACGAAGGAGGTCTCGTCCGCATGGTCAGCTGCCCCGTACGCTGCGGACCGCGCTGCGTAGTGGTACACGTACACGGGGGCTGCGTCTGTGGCGGTCGATGCGTAGTGCGCCGACTGTAGCACGGGGCAGATGTACGCGTAATGGGCGTACGAGTCATCGAGACGCCAGAACTGGGTACCAAACTTCTGCGACTCCTGCGAGTTGGCGTACAGCGACTTGCCCTGCGCCGTGGTCGTGGCGGGGTACAGGGCGTCCATCTGGTCGAGGTCCGTGGTGTTTAGCGCGGGGACGATGGACCCTAATAGACTGCGCGCGGCTGTCGCCTTGTTCTGGCCTTGAGGGACGAAGATGACACCTTCGTTGGTGTTGAAGCCTGTCAGCATCGGGATCCGGAGCACGTTGCCCTTCTGCCATGAGTTGAGTGGAAGATCCGGTATTATGCCACCAGGCCCATCGATGACGGGTTGGAAAGGCCATCGGAGACCGCCCGAATATTGACCCCATATCGTTTGCCCTGCGGAGACGACCGTGTCATATGGGAGCGAGCGTAGCTTGTCAAAGAGCATGTCTTCGTCCATCACTTCCATGATGCCGCATTGCGCTAGAAATTGTTTAAATTGTGTCTCGTGGAGATCGTGGTTGGGAACGAATACCGCCCGCGCCAATGAGCTGCCGGATTCGAGTATCGCTTTCTGGAAGGGAGGGGGTTTATCGGTGAGTTTGTTCGCTGGCGCGTAAGATATTAAGTGATGTCCGACCTATATGACATCTGTTAGCCGCAAGTTTCGTAGTAGCGCAGATGCAGGTCTGGCTATGAACGGGAAGACGTCTTACCGAGTGAGAACCTGCGCTCAGTCCCATGATCGTAACATTATCGGGATCGCCACCAAGAGCGGGTAGGTTGTCCCTCACCCACTCAAAGAAGAACTGCTGGTCCTTCAAGCCGATATTTAGTAGACCCTGCTTAGCCGTAATAGCACTGGGCAAGAAGCCGAGCGGGCCGACGCGGTAGTTGAAGCTGATAGCAATGAGAGGGGAGTCGGCAAATGCGGCAAAGCTGGCCATATTTCTCTCCCTACCGCTGCCCGAGTTGAACGCACCACCGTGTACATATATCACGACGGGCAGCTTTTTGCTGTCCACGCCCAGCCGCTGCTCCTCCTCAGCAATCGACTTCGCATCATCGCCAAAGTGCGGGCGGTAGATGTTCGCATTGAGGCAGTTCTCGCCGTGTCCGGTGATGTCGGCCTTTCCCTGTGGACAGATCTGCCCCCATGTGAGGGCGTGGTAGGTGGTGTCGGCCTGGGCGGTGGTCTCGAGCGCTTGCGGCGGTCGGAAGCGGTTGTTTCCCGCGGTCGACTGGGCGTATGGGATGCCCAGGTAGGCTTGGATAGCGCGCGGCGAGGACGTGCTAGGGCCGATAACCTGACCTAGGTAATTACCTTGTGTTAGATTAAGAGTGGCTGTTTTCTGCACCATGGTGTTAGCAAGCTTGTAAATCGCAGGGAAGCAGTGTGATATAGACGACTAAGTTTCAATCAATTGCAACGAGCGAACGAGAATTGAAGGAAGGAAACACAGAACGCAGAACATAGAAAGAATGGTTCAGGTCCATATGGGGGGAAGGTGGTAACCGGAGTTGAGCCATCGTTCGGCAGTTTCCAGACCATCGGCAGTTCGTCCCGCAACGCGTGTATTGTATTGGCTTGCACACCTGTCCCCATTGGCATTGGGAGACAGACGGCAGACCGAAAATGGCGATTGATTCGCCAATTTTCTTCAAATCACAAAAGAAACCAGTAATTCTATGCCTACCTCAAAAAAAATAAAAGCGAGATTCGCAGCAGAAAATGAAATCAAATTGGGTGGTACCTTGAAGAGAGCTCCCATCCCGCCGACTGCATGGCGAGTCAACAGCGTGGAGAGCAAGATAATTGTCAACGTCCCGGAGAGCAGTACAGCGAATAAACCCCAGCGCATGCGCCGTCGTCTGAAACTGAATTTGGAGAGCTTGGGCTTGAGCGCCGCCTCGGGCGACTGTAGCCGGTGGTACGCTGGTTCGGAGGACCCCAACATGTCGGTCTGGGACTTATTCGCTTCCGGGTCGGTATCGTAGTAGGTGGTGCTGCTACCGCCGTCGCTGATGTTACCGTTGCCGCTGCTACCGGGTCGGCTACTCTTGTCGTCGTTGTTGTTGTTCGCCGCACCTTCGCGACCGCGATTGGAGAAGAAAACTCGCTGCGGCCATGATGGCGGCTTGAGATACGCCCCATCCTCCATGCCGACGTTCCGGTTCCCCAAAGGGTCCTGGACGTTTTGGGTAATTCTGCTTGGCGTTGGAGGGTGGTCTTGGCAGGGCCCCTTTCACGCTGTTGGATTGTGCTCAGGATCTACAGCAAACTGCACAGAACAAGAAGCTTGGCGTACAACCCTCGTTCCACTGCCGTGGAAAAAGAGATCTCTTGGCCACGACTTCTATATCTCTTGGCCTTCTTGAAAGGATTCAACAACGTCGTATATATGCGTCAAAGACTCGTTCCTCAAAGGCTCATTCCCGTGACCAATTGATGAGCCGGCTCTTTTCCTTTATCTTTTCTCTCTTCGTTTATTGGTATTGTAATTTTGACTTTGAAATGGAAGCGCCTGCTCAGATGCGAGATTAGTCAAATGCAATTATATGAAAAAAAGGGTCAGCCGTCAGATGCGCGAGAAGAGCGCCTGTGTTGGGGACGATATGCAGTCATATACTTACTCATATCACCCCCTACCTGGTGCCTGCCGTATCACTAGGTTCGGGTCAAGGGCCAGACCTTGTGAGAATGCGACGACACGGTGGGTTCTCAACCAGTAACATGGTACAATATGGCGTTCAAGGTAGCATCAGGAACTTCCTGACCTGGTTCGATGCTGCGGCGTTCAACCTTAAATCCAAACTGATGGAGCCAACCGAAGCTTGCTATCGGCACCCATATAAGTTAGCATACAAGGTCCCCTACCATGTCTGTATCCGTCCGTCGGGCTGCAAGGATGGACCGACTAGCAGGGCTGCGCCGACTATCTAAATTACAAGTATTATCATATGCTATTTACATAAACACGGTAAGTACACTTCTGCTGCAGTAGCCGGTTTGACGACCCAGTCCGTACAACATGAGAGCAAACACTCCCATCGTAGGGATACAAGTCGATCTCGTTCTTGTTCCGTTTCTATCTATAGCCACCTAGGACTTGTCTAAGATGTGCAAGTGAGATAGATGGTCTGATGCCAAAATCGTCTGGCGCAGATTATCGCCTGTTCCTTATTGCTACTATGGTGACTTAGTGGTAAGTCTAGTCTAGTCTAAAGATTTTGATGCCCTCCGCGTGCTCCAGGGTATACCCCTGCATGTCAGTCCCTAGCCAGTCTTATCTACAGTGCACCGACAATAATGCGTTGTTCCCTCATTTGCGCTGTTGGAGCTCCCCCTTGACCCTGGACCCACGTTCAAGCTTGTGCTGTTTTTTGCTACGCTGGTTGGTTGGCTATCCGTCCCCATGTAGAATGAGAAGCTTGTCTCTTCGCCAGGTGACTAAAAGTTCTATAGCATAGCCCACCCCATGGGCGATAAATAAGCCAAGAAAGAGCTGAGAACATGCCTCCACTACTCGAGCTATACTGACCTATCGCACGTTTGGAAAAGATAGGCAACTCGAGCGGGAGCTTCATGCGCAGGTGGCACAGCTCGGCCTCAAGGGATTTGGAAGCGGCTAACTCTTTTTCACAAGTTCTAGTGCAATATTAAATTCTTACTTCATACCCCACGTGTCGAGATGCTCATGTCGTAAAAAGTAGTAATCAACCACATTCAGTAAGTATGACTACCTAAACAGCCTAGAGGTTACTTATAATAGGTACCAGCGGATTCGAAACCAGCCGGGCCCTGAGATTTTTCTATTACCGATCTAGACCATCGGCGGCCATAGCCCCTGGACAACCCCCCACCGGGCTAGATGGGTGAGATGGTCAGCCCTATTTGGTAAGATAATTGCCAGTTTTGGTTTATGAAGCTATCGCCAAATTTGTGCGTGTAACCATAATGGCATGCACTTCATAAGGCGGATCTGTCAACACAGGCTAAAGAAGGCGATCGATCGTCAGGGTCCGTTCCTATCAATCTCCCTACGCCTCATGCTCACATAATCTTCCATCCCCATGTAAGTCCTACTCACACATGCACAGACTGAACCTTCATACCCGTAGGCGGTTTTACTTAGTAGTACTGTGCGACATGAGTGATTTCTGTGTAACCTAAATTTCTAAGCACTTGTTAGGAAGACTTACTTGATAGAGACATATTCCTCGAGAACAAGAGGTTATAGCGTCGAAGTGCAATTTCAAAAGAAAAGATTTGTGAACCTGCGATGTTTTGTTTGACTGGCTTCATTACGACACTTGCCTGTTATGGAGAATAATAGCCTGTCTTAATTCTCTTTCGGGCACCTAGGGTCTTCGAGGAGGCTAAGCCACCTTTCTTATCAGTAAGTATGTCTCGCGAAATGCGACCTTCATGACAACAAATAGTCGCCATAGATACGCCGTATACGTGGGTAAGCCTAAAGACAAGCTCGCCTACCCATCTATCTCCCAAAATCATCTCGGTTATGGTTATTCGCTCAAAACAGGTCATTTTGAGTTTTGAAGAAAATGCACGATGCATGATTCACCCTTACACCGACAACACATATCCCCATCACCTCTGCACACAGCCACCCCGTCCGTCCGTGAGTGACACCTCGCCGAGCACCGCATCATTCGTGTCCAGGACGTCAACCGGCAGGCAGGTTACGTTATCCAGGAGTAAGCTGGTAAACGTGCTCGAACACCTGTGTAGATACGACCTGGTATCTCGAAGCGTCACGCCGCATAGTAATAGACACAAACCTAGTCTAACCAAGAAATCAAAGTTTCGCCGCGCATAGTTTCCAATGGCGATGCTTGGCAACGCATGCCAAGCTCCCCAGCCTGCTTTCTCGGCGTCATTCACGGCGACACCCAGGAGTTCTCCCATAAAACAGCGACGACAACAAGACCCATGAAGCTTTTTCGTTCAGTCACGCGGTCATGATGTTGCCTGGCGCCTCGTACCATCAATACGTTGCAGACGACGACATGAATGGCGTGTCTCAGTCGCGGGATCCCACCGTTTCTGGTCAAATTCGTGGCGCTCGCTTGCCCTAGTCTGTGTCGTGTTCGCGATGGAACCGACGTAGTACCCGCCGTCTTTGCGTGCGCGCTTCCATTAAATTAAAAAAAATCATGACGAGTAATCGTTAATCTTTAGTGATGAAAAGTCATCGATTGCGGGAGCGAGCGGAGCCCCAATCCCCTTCGCGTATCTCGCCGTAAAATTCCTATTCTTTGGAAGCGCGAGTTAAACATAATGGCTAAGTTCCACGACGTGTAGGTAATTTCTCTAGCCGTCGCTTTAAGACCAGGACGTATGATCTCGGTAGTTGGCTGGGCTGCATATTGATCACTCGTTTAAGTATAAGGCTGGAGAACAAGTGAAGTATAAATGATTTCAACAGCTTAAATAACTACGCGTTGGCAGGTGCGGCATGGTACTTCACTGGCCCATATATCCAGCAGGTCGAAAGATGATGTCAGCCATTCGTATATAGATTATCTTGCGCTGCTGATCACTGCTAATTTCATCATTTTACCTTAGACGTAATACGAATAAATCCCTCTAAAGATGTTCCCAATCTAAGCTCTTTAGCCGGAGATGTTGTAGTGACTAGTAGAGATGAAATAATTGATATGGGATTTTATTGCGAGGTCCTGCGTAGCTTCTCCTTACAATAAGCCCGTCAAAATAAGCTTACCCCTTATCCGAAACTTTTCGTCTCGCATGGTTAGACATTTTTGTCAAACGCGGGTGCCCGTCTCAGACTACAGGTTCGCAATAAGACAACGATTGACATTGAATATCTCAGAGCGTAGCTATAATTGCGGGCAAGACACTACCCGCCTGTGTTTCATTCTAACCTTAAACTAATTGATGTCTTGCTGCTAAAAGCTTTCCGGGTATAAGGAAACGCCACTCAACGCCGTCACACGCAACCCGCCATGTCCCCTACAGGCTACACGAATGGAATCCGTATAGAAAATGAATACGATGTCAACAGAAAAGATATTTTGACGCCTTGAAGCAGAAAAATACTTCACATTACCACGTCCTGTGGAGAGCCGACCGTCATTCGCTTTCTTGCCTGTTTTGCCGCCCATTCGCGGCTCTTCTGTCTTGATCTCTCAGCGGCTTCTTCACGAGCAAGTTTGGCTAGTGCTTCACGTTCGCTCTTCTCCCGCATCCGGGCATCGGTCCAAGAATTGTCTCGTTGGTATATTTCATGGCCGCGGAGTTTCTGCATCTGTACGTCTTCTATCGACAACGAACTACGCTTCCCGCTCAAACTATTCGTGGACGTGGAAGTTGCCCGACTGGATTGAAGAACTGAGGGGGTTTCAGCTTTTGGTCCCCGGCCGCGATGCTGCACCTGGTTGATCGTGCTGGAAAGCGCCGGCCGTGAGTGAGAACCTATCGCCATATGTGGACGTCTATTGGTGGTAGATCCTCGGACCGAATTTTCTGTCAAAGTTGCTGTATTTTGTCGAGCCCGACTAGCGATAGTTTCACGCGGCACAGTGGTTGGTGCAACGTGGGATGGGAGTGGTCGTGCTCTGAATGTTCGCCTCTTCCGTTCCTCTTCCTCTTGAGCCCTTAATTGAGCTTGGTGCTCTTCTCGCTTACGACGCGAGATGGCTTCACCGGGTAGCTCAAATGTAGACCGTGTTGGTACTTTAACTGAATTGGCTCGGCGCAGGCTTGCAGCGGTGGGCTGAGTTGCACGCAGCGAAGCTAGACGGGCTGCTTTCTGTTCTTTCAGCCGTCGAGCTACAGTCTCACCTGGAAGCTCAAACGTTGGAACCGTAGGCTTCTTCGGCGATTTGGCGACTAGTCTCTGTGGAAACGACTTGGCGGCTTTATTTATTGGCGAAGGTGAGAACTGAATCAAATCCTTTTCCTCAGCCTTAAATTTAGGCGAGTCCAAGGTCATAGATGTGACCTTGCGCAAGGTGGTTCGTCGTGGTTCTGAAGCTGGTTTCACCCGAAGGGTTGCTGAACCCGGCTTGGTGAAAGTACGCTGTGGCTGAGGCGTTGCAAACCTGACCGACAGGCTTGGTGTTGCGATCTCAATATTAGTCAGAGGTTTGGCTGAGTGAGGTTTCTCGGTAGGGATAAATTGGTTAAAGCGGGCATCCTTGTCAAAGGCTTCGAGCTGGTCTTCCAGTATGTCCAATGCTTCAAATGAATCTTCAATTCTTGTAATGTGATCCCCTATGAAAGAATCAATTATCGACGGCGGGGAGGTATCATCCCCTCTGGTACAGACTGTAGAGGTGGGGGTCTTCTCATCAACGTCACACAGCGAGGCATAACCTGATGTCTTTACTGGCGTGCTGTGATCCTCCTCTGTGAGAGCCATAATTGGTTCGTAAGCCGGGCCACGAAAGACCTCGAGAACGTCTTCTGTTATTTCCAATGATGTGACAAGTAATGAGTAACTGCTCGCTGAACAGGCCGTTTCTAGAGCTCCGTTTTTGCTAGGAGAGAGCTCTGGCAAGAGATTGCAGCCGAAGTATACCTTGCGGACCTCTGTCGAGTTACCTACATCAGAGCTCTCATCGCGCTGTGACTTGAAATTATTTGGAGGGGTGACAGCCAAGATCCAATCAAACCAGCCGTCGCGATGCTTCGCAAGCTGCTTTTCAAGTGGTGGAATATTAAAGGCGGCTATCGATAGAGGATGATTTGAGTACTGGTCAACTATAAACAAGAAAGCAGATTAGCGATCGCAGATGGTTGAAATCTGAGTTTCGGACGAGAAATCCAAGGCCCCTGTACCTGGAAGCTGCAAAATTCGGTGGGCATCGCCTGAAAGCTTGGAAGTAACGGCGGCTACGTTTTGAGTTTGTGACTCGAGCTCGGCTACGGTGTCGAGAACCTCAAAGGTGTTGGGGGTAATGGATGGTCTTGTTAGCCGGCCACCCACGCGTTTCTCATTCTTTTGAACGACGCCCAAGTGTGGATTGCGAGAGGCTCGTCTGAGCTCATGAATGCGCTGAATGCCGTCGTCTACACAGCTGTTTTCGAGTTGACGGTTTTGAGATTGGGATACAGAAAGATGGCGAAGAGGTTGAGACTGGGGGGAGACCGATTCTTGACGATCTCGAGGGGGTTGGTTCCCCGCTGCCGAAGGTGAGTCGCAAAGGATCTCAAAGTTCTGGGATTTATGAGACATCATTCCAAGTAATCTAAATGGTCTAGTGCAGGTAGATGGACTATCTAACTGGTCCAAGACAAGTCAGGGTCCAATGGAAATTAGTGCAGCAATCTTGGAGAGCCCTTGTCGTCTGCAATGGGTCGCAGCAAGGGAGCCTATTAGATGAACGGGTACTATTAACGAGGGTTGGCAAGAATAAGTCGATAGCCAATGGCTAAGATGATCAATTGATTAGAAGCAATTGATTAAACTGTTGATGCACGAAAACCCGAGATGCTCTGCTTCAATTGATGCACGAACTGATAATAGCTGTAAGAGGGTGAATACAACCGGAGCTTGTGCCGCTTGATTGTTTATTTTGCGGTTTCTTACCTGTGCAACGTCAACAAATTGTGTAGTTTCCCTATATAGTAGGTGCTAGGTACACCATAACCAGGCGCCTACAGTAGTGTACATAAGTGCTGTAGAAACAAGACGCGTGAGCGCCACCTTCCAAGACGCGATCAGTTTCCCCGCCTTTCACCAGGTAGGTAGGTACCCTATTGGGATTAGTCTTGGCAGGAACCAGCTAACAATTATTAGGAGGTTCCTAGTTGGCGCTCACGACTGGAAGCCTTTATCACATATTGGTATATTCATACCGCATATGGTTTTGTCGAGCTGCAGTACATGATGTCTTTCTTCGTATGGCAAGGCATCTATCTGCAAGGAACACTTGGCTTGAGCCACATGAAGCATCTGTCAAGCTCTATCTAGTGGGATGCCCCTTGATTGCAGCAACTGATGCAACTAAGGATCTCTCAGCTGATATAAAGGAGTATGATCAATGGTTTGATCTTGTTGCTCCAGGCTTGCATGTTGCAGCAAACGTTCACGTCCTTTCGGACCTCATACGGTGTTTGTGCCGAAAAGCCTTTCGACAATCTTGCTGTTGCTACTGTCTTTAAACAAGGTTGAGTGAGACTCGGTACGCCTTCTAGCTTCAAGACATAACAATACCTAGGTAGGTGTACCTTGCTCATTTTCATTCTCCATTGCGAGATCTGCCTGTGCTTGAAGTGCAGGCGCATGCTCTGTCGGTATGCGCACCAGGGTTTGCGGGAGTGGCAGCTCAGGTTCCTCAATGATGGATTGATCGTCCTCGGCCACCCGCGGTTTAGGGATTTTAGCTAGGAAAATTAATATGGAAAACGACAGCGGTATGGTTTGGGTATATTGGTCTATTGTGATAATCATACCTGATGCCATATTAATGGCTTGTAAGACGTTATGCCAGTTTCCAACAACAGTGGCGATTGCTAGGCGCACAACGACGTTAGACTCTACGGTGCCGCGGCGCATTCTCAACAAAAACTTCACATACCTTCTGTTCCATCAGACAACGTCGCTAGTTTTGATTGTAGAGCTTCCATCTGGTCTGCGACCGCTGCACTAAGATCTCGGAGCTCCTTCAGGTTCTCCAACTCGGCTTTCTTCTCATTCACTCGGGCTAAGAGCGCTGCCGACTGCCCTGTAGATTGGGCATTGGGATTGCTGTTAGTAGACCCCTGGCGCATATGGCCCGGCAGCGTCCTCGTCGAAAATGCCATCACGCTTCAACGCTCACACAGGGGGGTCAAGCATTAGTTGATCTAAGATATTGATGTCTTTCAATCAAGGCCGACTGTAAAGGTAGAGAGTTCGAGATCGAAAAGCAGTGTAGAGAGAATGAGGATGAGATGCAGGTGAAAATCAGTCTGCAACTACTTATCTCGAACTCCTGATGTCGTGAACTGTGAGGGTTGAGCGCGGCTGAGTCTGCCTGTAGGTATATGTAACTTATGCCCCACGTCCTAGCAAACACCCACTTTTTGCTACCTACCCTTGGGTGCCTATTTAGGTACCTATTTAGGACCCCCTTTCCAGGGAAGGCTAGCAGTTGCCCTGACAACGGCCCTGATTGTAAATGGGTGGGGACACACCACTTTCGCCTTAGCCAGCCAACTGTATTACCAGCAAAATCTTGACCGCATCTCAACCACATCTTCTCAAGCTACGTAGCACCTTTCATTGTCACTACTTAGACAAATCACTGCCTACATATGCGCGCCATACAATCGTGGCCTTCATTCAACATATTTACAGCCTAGCTAAACTGCTGCACACCCATCACACGAGATTCGAGGACCTTGCCATAGGTACCTAATGAGTCTGTTTACATAATGGCACGACTTAACGAACCCCTCATGTCAACAGACAGCCTAGAAATCTGTGTGTATCCTCCCCTTTCAACCGTTTTGCCTGAAGCTAATCGTGATTGTGATCGCAGTGCGCCGGAAGTTTCTTCGCCAGAATAGAGATATCGCCCGTACCAATTCGACCCAATCGCTTAAGATTCGGAATCTCGAGAACGAATGCGCACGGCTCTTGTCCGAGAACCTCCAACTCCGAAGTGAGGTTCTTCGACTAAAAACAGATCTCGAAGGCAGTCAAGCTCGCAGGGTAGCCGATCATGCGCTCCAAATTAAGGAGAAGATGGAGGCCCAACTAGTCGAATGGGGCGCCATGCTCGCTAGTCTTGGCCACGAGCCTATACCCAAGAATCGCTCGCCTAGAGCTCTAAAAAAGGCGAGAATCCAAAGAGATAGCATTGGCGGCACACGAATCACAGATTGGAGGAGACGAGAAACCATGAGTTCAATGCAAGACTTGGAAGCAGCAGCACTTCAAGAAGGTCGACTACCACCCCTTTGGGAAAACAAAACATATCCTCGCGAAACACTAAAGTAAGATACACGCAGCAAATATTCTGATTCAAACTAACATAAGACAGCCAAGCCGAGATTCTAGCTTTATGCTCGGAAGCTGAAGAGAGCACTGATTCACCTGATCTTGGCCCTCCGCCAGTGTCGCGATTCGTGGATGAAGATCCTGTTAAGTTCGATCTGCCAACGCTCACGAAGCTTCTTAAGCCCGCTCTCGGTGAATCGGAGAACAGTCTAGAAGACACGTGTAGGGTGCCAGTGTTGCTACCTAGTTCACCCACAAAATCCACAGGAATGCAAGATATCATTAAGGAAGAGCCCAAACACCAACGGATAAAGAACGCCGATGAAGCCACTGAAACCGCCACGGAATCCGATCCGAAGACAGCTACCCAAACTGCTAAAACCACTTTGAAGAGAAAGGTTAGAGAAGACGAGAAAGAAAATGTCCCCTTTTCGAGACCACAACTAGCGGCAACCAAAAGTCAACCCGAGAAAGCTACAAGCGAGAAGCCGAAGCCTACCAACAGGATGATGAAAGAATTGCCCCTACATAAGAAGGATACTCGCGAGAAGTCTCTCAATACAACGCAAAGAAAGCCATTGGGGGCCAAGAATTCGAATGAGACTCTCGGCTCTCCGAAGAAACTCTCTAAAGCTCCAGTTGAAGGCAAAGGAACAAAGCCGAAAGCGGAGAGTAGAGGCGAGGAACAAGCCAAAGATCGCTCAGAGCGCCAACAGAATGCGAAACTAGTCCAAATACCCCCTCCTAGCTCATCGGAAACAGTGGCTCGCGTTGATATCGAGCCTGAGAGCCTCTCAGCTGAGCCAAATTTGGCCGTCCCGGATTCTCCTGAGCCATCTGCACCACGGAGAGAAGAGATGAGCGATACACCACCTCCAGTCGATATCTCGTCCAGGGGAGAGACGGCGCGGGGTAGTCGACGCGCTCGAGCTGCCATCAGTTATGCCGAGCCAAATCTTCGAGATAAGATGCGAAGGCCTAACACCAAGCAACTCTTCGATGCAGTGGCTGGCGAAGGCAAGAACGTTCGTCGAACAAGTCAGTGTCAGAAGGACGAACCATCGTCCCTCCCTTCTTCCGTGGCAAAATCAGCGGCTCGGTCGGAATCTTCGCGCAAAAACGCGCTCTCTCAGGCGGCTGCTAACGACATCTATCGTGATGCCGACATCATGGCAAGTCCCTTAGCTAAAAAGACGTCTCGCGCTTCCGCTATGGAGGAGTTGCCGCCATCTGTCACAACCGATAGGAAGAGGAAAGATGCAATTACAACAACGCAAGATAGCGAGAGTGATTCGGCTAGCTCAGCTAAGTCAATCGTGAAGGGAGCAAATCGTCGCCTTGAGAAAATTGCGGCCCGGGAGGCGGAAGTTGCCAAGTACTTCGATGATGAGCCTGACGTCTACGACTTCACCGAGTCATCACCTACCGATGTCTCTTCGAAAGAGTCAATACCAGAAGAGAAGAGCAGCAAAACGACAAAGAGTAGTCGCCAACAACGATCACGAAGGCTGTCGTCTATGGCTAGTGACGATCTGCAACTAGACGATTCATATCCAAGCAAACCCACGGGGTCACGCAAACGAGCCTCGATGGCTTCGATTAGATCCACCAGAAGCGAGCTCGAGAACATGAGAGAAGAAAGTTTTTCTTCGGTCGAGGGAGATAGTAGTGTCTCGACAGTGGATGGAGAAGAAATTCCAACAACAACACGCGAAAAGACAACTACGCGTAGAAGAACTACGATGATATGATGAATGAGCATCAGGGATGTGACACTTTGTATTTCTTTTTCAGTTTGACCGCGATGAATTGGCCGGCTGTTAGCATGGTGTTTCTGGAGATGGGAGAGCCCCTGATTTGAATACTGTTTGAATAACTACCTAGTTCGTTTTGACACGGGCGGGCTTAGACATGGTACTTGTTCTCTTACTACTATCATTCATAGCGTTGGAGTACTACGCGCTGTTTTTAGTCTAGGGATATGTATGATACCAATTCTGTTCCGAAATTGCAAATGTCATTATTATTAACTTTGTCTTTTCATGCTTGAGTTCGTGCCGTTACTGGAGCCATGAGATAAACTGTGATGTGTCTCAATTGTGCCGTCTAAAAATAGCTAGTATTGCCTAAGCAATGGTAACTGATAGTTTCGACGATAAGGCCAACATTTACTATCTTAGTATCCTATACCTGTCGCCTTCATTGTAAATGTACTCAAGGTCTTTAATACCTAGGGCTTGCCTTCCAGATTTCTAGCTTTTTCGCATTTCCTTCATCAAACACAAGTAATGCTGCTGCCTTAAGTATATACGAAAGCCAGCTGTTCTTCACCTAGAAGGCCGTTATTTACCAATGACTAGCTTGCTCGATCCTCATCATTTAATAAACAGGAAGGAAATTGGTACTAGTCGCAATTCATCGATTAACTATTCGTTATCTTGGGATATCTCGTATCTCATTAGACCCCATGGTCTGACCGTCTGATCATGACGAATTTCCTGTTGGTTCTACTGGTTTTGTATATGTTACCTTCTCAACCGCCACGTTCTCCACCCCGTTTGCATCTTTCCTCAGCTGATATACATAGAGCGTGAGCGATATTCCTTGCACCTGTGAATTATTTGTTAGCCCAGCTAAGCGCGCTTAATAGCTGATAGCCACTAAAACCTGTATGACTATCTAATCGACATCACATCACACATTACGAGTTGGACCAGAACAAGGATAAGAAGACTCACATCCATCAGACAAAAGCTCGGTACCATCTCCTCGCCTTCCTTAGTCCAGCCGGTGGTGTAGGCGCCCGTGGCGCTGCCGGGGTTGACGAAGAACTTGTCCATGTACTCAAAGGCATCGAAGCGGTGGGTGCCACCCCAGCACAGAACATCGACGTCGAGCTTGTTTGCCTCGGCGAGCAGCAGGTCGGGCTCAGTAGACACGAGTGTGAAGCCCTCGATGAAGCCGATCCGCAGCGACCCGTGTGTGACCACTTGTGAAAGCGGCAATGACGTCGCCTCCACATCGAACCGCCCCTTGACGATCTTCAGGTCCGGCGCGATCGACCGCAGGTACTCGTACGTGTGCTTATCCGTCAGGTTGCCCAGACATAGTGTCTGTCCGATCTTGCCTGGTGAGAGGAGCTTCTTGAACTACATAGTGAAGAGGGAGAGCCCCATTGTGTTAGCTGTATGCCATTGCTGCTTCCTCGGGGAGGGGATCCGTCTGCACCTTTTGCGGTATGTCAAGCGCTCGGTCTGGTATGTGTAGGTCCCCGATTACGAGGATTAGGAAGGCCATTGTGTACGGGATATGCGCGCGGCCCCTTTACTGCACGCTTTCGAGAACGGCTGCTAGGTAAGAGAACGGATGCTCGGCGTGGTGATCGTAGGGCTTAAGAGAATTGGTTTCCCCCGGCGGATGGTCGCTATGAATTCGTGAACAGCTTGAAATACGAATGGCCGCTTAAATTACGTAAAGACTGTCAATTGACGTTAGACGACTGGTCCTTTCTTGCGCGAGATGCTCGAAGTGCTGGACTGCCTAACTGGAGGTTGTATCATAGGCGCCAGTTACGGCACACTAAAGCTTGACGTTGTCGCGCAAGCCACAGGAGACGTAGAGCTCCAGCCCCTCAGTCCGAGCTTAATCCCTGCACAATACTGGGGCTAATGACTTGCATGTAAGTTGAGATCATCTACTTTACACATTGTTCGAATGTCGTCACATTACAGATTACCACAGGTACTCTTTCTGGAACCCGTCTATCTTTACCATTCGAGGTTGCTTATCCCGCATCATGCAGTACCTACATATATACTTGTTGGCGGAATGGACAGGGGTTCACATAGCCTATCTAGAGAGCACCGGGAACCCTGCCAAGGCGATGCGAAAAAATAATGGGACTGACTAAGCAGTGGTAGCAAATTGACTGACATGTTGCTAGGCCCAGAATGGACTAGCGCTGTGACAGTTAATTTATTAACATCGATTAGTCAGTCCCATTATTTTTTCGCATCGCCTTGCCTGCCGAAGACGGACTTAGTAATACGGTCATTCGGCGGATGCAATTACGCAGTAGTTGCTGATATGTACCTGGCTATTCCCGTTGCTAATTAAATGACTTGATTCCTACCGAAGATCGGGGCAATTAATGTTGAAAAGGAGTTTTCTCGGGTTTCAATTCTCTAAGAAATCTGAGAGGTGACTAAAACTTTCATTATCACGACACAGGCAAACCCAAAAAGTGATAGAGAATACCTATGGTCTGTACGGTCTGCCGTAGAATTCCCTAGTCTCTCCAATCTGCCTATCAACGACGTCTTTCCGCACGTCCGATTCGTTTTAATCCCCCCTTTAGGTATACTCCCTTCCCCTCACAGCCCGGTCCCTGGATATGGCTTATTCAAAGTTTCCTAGAGCGGTGCTCGGCGAAATGCCCCGCATTGGTGGGAGCCTCCCGAAGGTGGTGTCTAACAACCCCGCGTCGCGGCTCGCTATTATATCACAGCACCTCGGCCAACCCCAAGCCTCTGCTAGCCTTTCATCCCACCAAACCCGTGGTATCTCTTCGTCTTCGTCACCGCGCTCGAAAATGTCGTCTCAACCAAGCCACCCCACGCTGCTCATTCCAGGTCCCATCGAATTTGACGATGCGGTACTGCAGTCCATGAGCCACTACAGGTCCGCACTTATCTTGCCCGTCCGGGCCATCAGTGATATAACCGAGGTAATCTGACTTGTGATTAGTGAGTCCCATGTTGGACCGGGTTTTGTAGCTACCTTTGGGGAGACTCTTTCGATGCTCCGTAAGCTCTTTCAGACAACCTCGCCATCATCGCAACCATTCGTCATCTCCGGGTCCGGAACCCTGGGCTGGGACCTTGTAGGAGCCAATTTGGTTGAGCCTGGCGAGAATGCCCTGGTTCTTAGTACCGGCTACTTCGGTGACAATTTCGGCGACTGCCTCAAAGTTTATGGAGCCAATGTCGACATATTAAAGGCGCCTGTCGGAAGCCGACCACAGCTACCCGAGATCGAGCAGGCTTTGAAGAGCAAGAAGTACAAGCTCGTCACTGTCACACATGTAGATACGTCCACTGGTGTTCTGAGCGAGCTGAAAAATCTTTCCGAAACCGTTAAGAGAGTGTCTCCAGACACCCTTCTTATCGTGGATGGCGTCTGCAGTGTCGCCAGTGAAGATATTGAATTCGATGCCTGGAAATTGGATGGTGTTGTCACAGCAAGCCAGAAGGCTATTGGATGCCCAGCTGGTCTGTCCATATCCATGTTCAGCGGCAAGGCCATGGAGGCTTTAGAGGCACGGAAGAGCCCGCCGGCATCTTATTTCGCATCAATGAAGAACTGGAGGCCAAGTAGGACATACCATTTCGAATCATACTCTTCCGTCGGTATGCTAACCTAACATTAGTTATGCAAAACTACGAGGCAAAGAAGCCATCGTACTTTGCTACACCATCGCCCCAGCTTGTCCATGCCCTGCACACCGCTTTATCTCAGATCTTAACGAAGCCTCTCTCCGAGAGATTTGCGAAACACAAGGAGGTCTCAGACAAGATTAAGAAGGCTGTCACGGACCTCGGCCTGAAGCAAGTGGCCAGCAGTCCCGACGATCAAGCCCATGGCATGACCGCGATGTATCTGCCCGAAGTCGTCAAGGCCACAGACCTGCTTCCCAAGCTCGCAAACAGTGGCGTCATCTTTGCCGGCGGTATTCACAAGGAGATCGCGACCAAGTATGTTCGCTTCGGACATATGGGTGTTAGTGTAGTAAGTTCAAATCGTCGTCTACACATGCATTCGGAAACTAATTCTAGGTAGACCGATCCCGCACGGGGCGATATCGACAAGGCAATCAATGCCTTGAAGGACGGCCTCGCAGAATGTGGATATCAAAGATCGTAGATGACGCCGTCCGTCACAGGTTAGAAGAACAATTTGTTCCCTCACAGCCCTTAACTTACCTAATGCGCTAGATAAAAAGGTAGTAAAACAGGGCTCAACGAGGGAAACAGTGTTAAAGGAGCCAATAAGGTTCCATTGTACTTTATCAAGCGATAGAGCAATAGAATATGTAGCATTTCCGAATACCACAGTGGTCAGGCGATTCAGGAAATTAAATCTCACCGAAGGGATAAGTTATTAATCTCGTCAAGCTCATAACAAGACTAGGACAGGAATAGAAACTGCGAGATGCGCTCTTTAAACTTGTTATCGGGACATTTAGAAAGCCAAGGCTGGGTGGCATCCTTGATTTTTAAGCCACGTACCAGAAGTTTCTACATGGTCGATAAATGTTCCTCATAGTGTACAATTTCTGATTTCGGTGTATTAATCCCCACGTTGAGCATGTGTATGCTTGACCATTCAAAGACCGTTTGTTCTTTTCATATTTTTAAGGGTAATTTATAATGTCTTTGGTGAGACTACTCACAAAAACTTGGAGGTACCAACAACTTGGTACGGCTTGCGCAATTGTCTTACAATTAAAACCTAAAACTGTTAGACGGAAAACATTCCGCGAGAGATACATAGTACTTAAGTTTCAGACTGAGGCATTGAATCGTACAACATCGAATATAGCAATGTCAGCAGCAACAGCTGATCGTCATTAAAAACAGTTTAGGGTAGCCCATACGCGAGGGTAGATGACTTGCATGAATTACATCTGATCTTGGTAAGTCTGGTACACTACTACTGTGTAATTTGTCGACTGGGATCTCATGGGGTCGGGCTGTTGCTGTCACATCGAGCAAGGGGAGTAGTGAACAGCAAACGTGATTTCAGGGAAGCTTAGAATAGGCCAGCGCCGTCGACGAAGCACGTCTCTTGGGCGACAGATTTTCGGCAGAGAGCTGTTTGGATGAGGTAGGTATTGGCACATATTTTCAATGGTCAGCTCTGGCGTCACATTGTAACCCTTTGGGCTTCGGAGTTAACCAAACACTTCCATCAACGAATAGATTGTGATGTTAGCGTTCGCCGTAGAGGGGTTTCATGCTCTACCCGCTGGCCAATAACTCAGAAATAGCTTTAAATTGTACACAACCAGCCTCCCACTCAAAACCAAGGTACCCAACCCACCCACCTACGGCGCCAAGGTACAGCATGCCTGGCCCAGGTACGGCGAGGTACCTAGCGTGCCTCAAGGTTCAAGGTTCCCCTCCCCCACCTGCACACACCTACAAAGTACCTACACAGCCGCCTCTTTGTTTTACCAACCAACCAACCATCCTCCATCTAATCTATCCCTCTTGCCGAACTCTACCAGCCTCGACTTGTCTTCCTTGCTCCTCAGGTTTGGGTTAAATTCTTGCGGTAATACCGCGTTTCCCGAGTTCCTGTAGCCATCGTGAAAATCCGAGCAGCGGCGTGTCATTCCAGCTAGTTACCTCTCTGCCTACCTTGGCTGCTCTGTCACTACAAGTCCCATCGTGATCGTGAGGCGTCATAGCCTTCTTGCCGCGAACACCCCGAACCCCCTTCGACCATGGCGCCCAGCATCGAGGAACTGGACCTCATGGTCCAGTCTTTCTACGAGGACCGGGGCGAGCAGGTAAGTTATGATATTCCTCCTATAGCGCCAATTCTACTCGTCTGATTTTGTCGCGCCGGAGCTGCTAACGCTTTTCTTCCCCGCCTTAGCAAAAAGCTGCCCAAACCGCATTGAACCAGGTTAGTGATGCGCCAGCAAGCCCAACACGCCTGATATGGCTACTGACGCATGTGCACACAGTTCAAGGAGGATCCCGATGCCTGGCTTCTCGTCGACAAAATTCTCAGCGACTCAAAACACCCACAGACCAAATGTGCGCCGCCAATCTTTAAATACGTGCAGATGCACGGCTCTCCGGCCAATGCTGACGATATGCAGATCTTGGTCTACAGATATTGGACAATGTCATCATGACAAGGTGGAAGGTTCTGCCTCGTGAACAATGTCTAGGTGTGTTACGGCCTTACCAGGTTCTGAGGTATGCGCACGGCTAACCGTCGTCTTAGGCATTCGCAACTTCGTCGTCAACTTCATCATCCAGGCGTCGAATACAGAAGAGTCCCTCAAGACACACAGGACGCTCCTCAACAAACTTAATCTTGTACTCGTATCTATTCTCAAGCAAGAATGGCCACACAACTGGCCAACCTTCATCAACGAAATTATCGCCGCTTGTCGGTCGAACCTGTCCATCTGCGAGAACAACATGATTATTCTCCGCCTTCTTTCAGAAGAAGTATTCGACTACTCTGCCGACCAGATGACCTCGGCCAAGACGAGGAATCTAAAAACAACGATGTGTAACGAGTTCTCGCAGATATTCCAACTATGCCAGGAGATCTTGACATCCGCCAATCAACCTAGCTTAGTCAAGGCAACACTAGAGACGCTTCTACGCTTCTGCAACTGGATTCCCCTCGGATATATCTTCGAAACCCCATTGATAGAAACATTACGAACCCGATTCTTGGAAGTCCCGGACTTTCGAAATGTTACGCTTCAGGTGTTTACGGAGATTGGTGGCTTGGTGACCAATGGCCCTGGGCAGCCAAATACTTATAGCGAACAATTGGTCAAAATGTTTGTTGATGTTCTCACAACCATTGCTGGAATCATTCCACTGGAGCTCGACCTCAAGAACACATATCCCCAGAGTAACTCCAGGGATCAAGAGTTTCTCCAAGATCTCGCCCTTTTCCTGTGCAACTTTTTTGGGCAGCATGTCGACGTAAGGTCTTTTAACCTCATCTACACGGTGCACTTTGCTAACATCAATTTTTAGCTCGTTGAGAAGCTCCCTAATCGCGATTTCTTGACGCACGGTCACTTCTACCTCATCCGAATATCGCAAATTGAGGACCGCGAGATCTTTAAGATCTGTTTGGACTATTGGCTCAAACTGGTGCAAGAACTGTATGAGGAAATGCAGACTTTGCCCATGCAAGAGCTGAACCCTCTGTCAATGGCAGCTGGGACTGGCAGCGGCGCCGTCAATCCCATGCTGCTCGAGAACTTACCGCTGCGAATGCACAAATACAAGGAAGTTCTGTCTAACCTTCGCGTGGTAATGATCGAAAAAATGGTCCGGCCCGAAGAAGTTCTGATCGTTGAGAACGATGAGGGTGAAATCGTACGTGAATTCGTTAAGGAAAGCGACACAGTGCAACTTTACAAGACGATCCGAGAATGCCTAGTCTACTTAACGCATCTAGACGTTGTAGACACAGAAAACATCATGACCGAAAAACTTCAGAAGCAGGTGGACGGAACCGAATGGTCATGGCACAACTGCAATGTCCTGTGCTGGGCAATTGGGTCCATCTCTCTGGCCATGAATGAAGAGACGGAGAAGCGCTTTTTGGTCACAGTTATAAAAGATCTATTGGGACTTACAGAAATGAAGCGTGGAAAGGACAACAAGGCTGTTGTGGCCAGTAATATCATGTACATCGTGGGTCAATACCCGCGATTCTTGAAGGCTCATTGGAAGTTTCTCAAGACGGTCGTCAACAAACTCTTCGAGTTTATGCACGAATCGCACGAAGGTTTGTCGTACGCCGTATCCTATGGAGATCTATACTAACGGAACGATAGGTGTTCAGGATATGGCTTGTGATACATTCATCAAAATCGCGCGCCAATGCCGTAGACATTTTGTGGCTCTACAACCCAGTGAGAATGAAGCTTTTATAGATGAGATCGTCCGGAGCCTTCAACGTATCACTTGCGACCTGACTCCACAACAAGTCCACACGTTTTATGAGGCTTGTGGCTACATGGTGGCTGCTCAGGGCAATAAACACCAGCAGGAGAGGCTCTTGGCTGAGCTGATGCAGGCCCCGAATGCCGCGTGGGATGAGATTATTCGAGCTGCGACTCAGGACCCCCAGATCTTGCAGGACGCCGACACGATTAAGATTATTGGCAACATCATGAAGACGAACGTATCAGCGTGCTCCTCGATCGGACCTTATTTCGGACCTCAGATTGGTAGAATATACCTAGACATGCTTCAGATGTATCGTGCAACAAGTCAACTGATTTCTGAAGCTATCGCTCGAGATGGTAAGACAAAATAGCAAACACTTGAGAGAATACCCCTACTAAATTCTTGCTTAGGCGAGGTTGCGCCGAGAATGCCCAAAGTTAGAGGGCTACGAACCATCAAGAAAGAGATTCTCAAACTGATCGAGAGCTACGTGGACAAAGCCGAAGACCTTCAGGCAGTGCGGCAACAGATGGTTCCTCAACTCCTGGATTCTGTCCTTGTTGACTACAACCGTAACGTTCCGGGTGCTCGGGATGCTGAAGTTCTTAAGGCCATGTCGACAATCATTACTAGACTAACGGTAAGCTCACTATTCAGGCGCAATTATTGGTCTTGTATCCCGGCGAGCAAGTAGCTGACTACTCATTAGGGCCTCATGGAAGATCAAGTACCTGTCATCATGCAGAACATCTTCGAATGTACACTTGAGATGATTAACAAGGATTTCTCTGAGTTTCCTGAACATAGGGTTGAGTTCTTCAACCTACTCAGAGCCATCAACCTTCACTGTTTCCCCGCTCTTCTGAAACTTGATAATCGGCAATTCAAATTCGTCATTGATGCTTGCATGTGGGCGAGCAAGCACGACAATCGAGACGTTGAAGGCGCAGGACTCAACATGTGTCTGGAACTCGTTATCAACATTGCCGAGAAAACCGATGTGCAGACCGCCAACGCTTTCTTCCAACAGTTCTTTATTACTATTTTGCAAGACGTGTTCTTCGTTCTGACAGACCCCGACCACAAAGCCGGCTTTAAGACACAGTCGCTGCTACTCATGAGGATGTTTTATTTTGCGGTCCCCGCCGATGGGACGACACCGAAGATACAGGGTCCTGTATATATTGACCAGGCACCCGCCGGGACTAGCAACAAGGATTTCCTTGCAGACTTTGTTGCTAGGCTCCTGCGTAATGCTTTCCCCAATCTTCAGGTGTAAGTTTCCGAATTAGTCTAGCCGATAACTTACCGAGCTAACGTGGCATATCTAGGGTGCAAATTAATGCGTTCGTAGAGTGCTTGTTCACCTTGAACAATTCGTACGAGAAGTTCCGTCTGCAAGTCCGTGACTTCCTTATTT
The DNA here is from genome assembly GCA_022495235.1 of Xylaria curta. Classification (NCBI taxonomy): domain Eukaryota; kingdom Fungi; phylum Ascomycota; class Sordariomycetes; order Xylariales; family Xylariaceae; genus Xylaria; species Xylaria curta. The sequence continues at coordinate 1,759,159 of MU375893.1, read as the reverse complement.
CACTAAAGGAATTTGCTGGAGATAACGCCGACCTCTTCGTCGTCGAGAAGGAACAAGAGGCAAGAGACAAGCTGACAGCCGATCACGAGCGACGCGCCAAAGTTGGCGGTCTTCTGAAGCCATCAGAGATTGAAGACGATGAGCTATGACTCGATCAAGAGCTGAGGAATGAGTATGCGCCGCATCAAACCCTAAGCAAGCATTCGTCAAAACATCAATCAAGCAATGATATGGACGGCTGGGACATCTATGGGTTATGACGCGCCCGACGTGATGAAGAGATGATGGAGCACGCTCCCGCCTTCGTGGCCCAGTCACATTCCGTACAATATACCTGTTTAAAATGCACGTGATACCAAAGAGATAGAAGAACGCGTCTACGTGGCAGGCTGAACTGCTTAGACGATTCGTTTGAGAGAGGCCTTTGGGGGGTTACCCCTTTTCTCGTTTGTCTAGAGGAAAGAGTGGATGAAGAGATAGTGCCGATTGATATTGTGTAGACAGGAAGAGAATAGTCAGTCTCCCCCAATCGAGTCGCTCAGTGGACAGACAGTAGTGGTTGAACCGCGAAAAAGAGATCTTATTAGGTCGACGGAGAGCTCACCCCTCTGATGGGGCTACCCAGGACGAAGTGAGTGAGTCGCTCAAGTGCTATTATGGATTAGTCTAGGTATAGCTCCTTTAAGGCGGAAATGCCAACGAATAATTAGTGAAATGCATCACTCTTTATTTCCATGTGTTATTGCACGCAATGGTGCTTCTGAACGTGATGTTTAGTGTTATACGATGATGTAGGTAAAGATGGTGTATTTACCCACATCGCGTTGATATGTTACTTAATTAGCTAGTATGTGTATATTGCTAGAGACTTTTACTTTGACTGGGTATTCTTTAGGTTTTGTTTCTGATTCTCGATCCCTTTATAAAACGATTATGATACAGGAATTCCGCCTCTGGGAGCTAGAACTGCTTGGTAATAGGGGTTGTACTCAGTCTGCTAATTAAAAAACTCTAGAATGCTAGATGTAAACGTCTCAGCTAAATCTACGTGGATTCTTTATAAGTGGCCGGTTCTATTTGAGCTTGTAGTAGGAGAGAGGAAGAGCGTACCGCTACATTATGGGTATTCTACTCCGCTATACTTGTGTCTGTGGCCTTGGAGTTGATCGACGTATGACGATCTTTGTCGACAAATTTCATCCAGATAACTAAAGCGGTGCAGGCCTCAATAGGGGATTTTCAAGGTGTTACTTTTCTCTTATGGAGCCCACATAGATGCCGTCACTATTATTATGATAGGGGCTAGGAGAACTAGCTGGCTCAATTTAGAAGATACATACGCGAACACACATACACGGAGAGAGAGAGAGAGAGAGAGAGAGAGAGAGAGACAAATTCAAATCAACACAACCACTCCATATGAGCACGACTTAGATCGGACCGTCTCCAGTCATCTCTCTTGGTTCTTGCGCCTTTCTCCTCTTCGATCAGTCGAGTCAGTCATCTTACGTCTGCGCCCAATACATCACAGGCGTGGTCCTAGACTGTTGACCTGCACGCTTAAGTGCGAAGGTTCTAGTTGTCGTCGCCGATCCCAATGACCTGACTCTGTTAGCCTGCTGTTCTAGGGGGCATGTGATAGGAAATGCCGGTTGAGCCCTGATAGTTATCGTCTCGAAGAAGGTCGAGAGCCTATGCTTGTCTTTCCTCGGCCTTTTTGGGGCTCGAGAAGGTATCGTTGACATACTAGCATTATTTGAAGAAGTCAGCCGTGGTCAAGAGATAGTTCAGGAGTTCGCAGAGGTGTTGGCACGTGAAACTCATCGCCGCACGGACGCCGTCATACGTAGTTACCATTTTCTAGCTCGGGCTTATCGACGTCGAAGCAGACGATGCCTTAGTCTGCTCTAGTCAACACAAAGCCTTAATGCGTATTTAGAAATAAAATAATACTGGGTTCTAGGGGGTTTAAAAAGGAACGTGACCCTATTCGGAGATTTGGTGTGTCAATATCAGACTTACTTCGGCCGTGACATTTCGGACGATGTAAGTAATTTAGCACTTATAGCTCTATGTGACGAGTTCCTTAGGATGGCGGCCATGAATCTCCCAAATTGAGATGAACACCAATCAATGCATAAAGTAGGCTGAAAAAAACATACTCCTAGAGACATTTAGATGATCGTCGGCTCGCTAGAATCTAGGTCACGTCTTGAGGTGGTGTAGTCGGTAAGCCCTAACATAGGATCTCGTGAGTCGACTGTAGGGATAGGCAAAGAAGATTATTATTGTGCGAAGGGTCTGATCGCCTTCACAAGCTAATTTTGACTACATTTTTGTGATAGGAGTAGCACAGTAACATTCTCTCTAAGACTAGCATGTAAGAGCGGATTCGTACGACTGCCTCGAATCCTGTCGACCATGAGCAGGTCTGATCCTGATTCCATTCAGGGGCTCGTCACGGTGTACGTTACAACTAAGAGATCGGCTTTGGTTGCTGATGTCCATGGCTCTTGACTAAGTCGCGCCCATTAGTATACTCTTTTTGCGCTGTATATGTACACGGACCATTGCGATGTCGCTCATAGCTGTAAGAAAACCGCATCTTTTCACACACCTCATCGTATAAACTAGGTACTTGACAAATTCAATTCAAGGATAACCAACACCATACTTCCAATTACATTGGCTTTGTAGAGGACGTAGGGTCTAAACTTGATACCCTTATTTGGCTCAACTTCGATTGATCGAGGCCTCAGTCACTCTCGTAAAATAGTCCAACCGTGTCCCAGTAGCCCTGGCCATAAGTTCTTCCCAATGACGTCTATCGTCAACATCAAGAGACTGAATTGAGTTGTGTGCATATTTAGTTTGGGCTTAGCGAGAGGAGTAGAGAACCAGACGTAGCATTACACTAGGCTGATATAACCGCTCTCTTATAAGCAACCAACCTTCACCGATGGGTTACCGGTGAGCTAACGAGGAAATTTGAGCCCTTCCATATATGTACACCGCGATAATATCCAAAGCGGAAGGTCTTTCACTTGGGCTTACGTTTTCGGCTTAATATCCCTATAGGATTAATATCTGTTGAATAGCATTAATTAAATGTTATGCCACTTCGTGAATGAGACCTGGCCCATCGGCGCCTGCGATACCACACGACCTATGATAGATTAATGCAATGTGCGAGATATACTGCAGATAGCCAGTCAGTCAGCTCGATCCGATGGCTGGGTGATAGGCAAACCGATCGATCGACTATCGCTCGGAAGAGCTAGAGACACAGGAGTGAGGCAAAGGTTAAATGCAACGTTTTCGCCGTTCTAGCCTAGGCGAAGCGAATGCTAGACTAATCGCGAGGTTATATGCAGAGTCTCGGCCGAGTGCATCACGCTAAAAAGCAAAAAGGCACAGGGCAAACAATTGTTTGAACGAGGCAATACTGTCTCTTGTCAGGCAGCGATACTTTTACGACAAGCTTGATGATTTCAGAAACAAGCAAGCCTCTCTTCATGCATGATAAATATGGTACTCGCCGGTCATTCATGAGCCAATCTTATAGCAAGGACATGTTCCACGGGTAAGGGTTGGGGACGGGTATCGACATGACAGAGTAGCTGTCAGGCTGAACCAGGTCCAAATGCAAAATCCCGGAGACTAAGAGATGCAATAGGGTATACAAAGCCACAGTAGGCAAGGAGGCGACGGATCGTGCCTTCGGATGGTTGCTGTTATGACTCCTCGATCTTCTGCGTGGTTGCACTGCACGCGTATTCGTAGAAAGCAAACCGGAATAAGGGGTTGGAGGGAGGTTATTCCCACTGATTGGATACTACAGCATTGTGATATGTCATGAAAACTACGCAAATATGCTCAGATAGGCTTGATGCTATTCTCTATCGCCGGTTATGGCATGCGTACTTGAGTTCCTGTGAGATGATAGCACGTCGGTCCGGTCTCTGGTCCGAAACACAAACTCAGGCCGTGCTTCCTGCACGCCCCTGACGGCTTCTTGCAGATGTAACCTGGCAAGATAAATTACAATCTCGGGTCGCCGTATTGGGAACAGTTTTGTGCGCATTTCGCAGAAACGTTCGTGTCTCGCGAACGCCGGCTCGCCGTTGATCGGCATCTCTGGTTGCCTCACTATCATATTTTTGGACGCCTTATCGCGTATTTTCACGAGGCTGTTTCACCTCCCCGCAGATCATGAGAGACCGCTGGCGTGATGCTCATGTATCACGACCGGCCAGTGCTCGACTCGAAACTGAGTTAGTGCCGCCGGCAACGATCATGTTGCCTGCCACCAACACTTCTCAGATACGCCGGTATTCTAAATATGCATATGAAGTGAAGCGAAAGCAAGGGCTTACCATTTATTGAAGAAACCAACTGTCTCCCTCACAATAAGGGTCAGTCTGACAGAATTAGCTAGTTTAGGGACAGAAAAAGATTTTAAACGCAACCAAACGGGTCATATTTGTAGCAGGTAAGAATACATTATCAACACAATATCAAGTACCTATACTTCTCACGGCGTTGCCCATGCCACGGCGCTATCCTGCTGTCAGTTGATCATAAGCGGACATGGCGTCCATCCTTTTCTTTCACCTTGACAGGCGGATGTGCCGCTCAGCTAAGCCCACAAGAGCATGGAGTCTCACTCCGTTCTTCACCTTGTCCCGAAGCGTCGACGTCCACGGCTCTGGAACATGAGCTCCAGGGATTATCCAGATCACACTACAGCTAGGCCTCCCATCGGCTGGCAGCGGTTATCCCTGACTGAGAAGGATACGGCTTAGGACGATTGCAGTTGATTGCGAGACGCATGGCATGACTAACGCTCCCCATGCCTCTTGTTCTAAATCCCATTGCTTGCTTCCTTCACGGGAAGGACCGGGGCTATAGAAAGGAATAATAGCCTGTGGTTTAATTTCGTGCTGCATGCGATGTTAGCGCCAGCAATCTGTTCCTCCTGGTAAACTGAGATCCTATACTACACCACAATGCACTACCACCACCCCATGTGTCGTTTTGCATGTGCGGCTCACTAATTCGTGTGGCCTGGCCGGAGAGCGAGTTTGCTGCTAGGTTGTAAACAGTAATGACCTACACTTGTCCCGAGAGATTGGGTGTCGACTATCAAATAGTCAAGACGAAAGTACATCTCTACATGTAAGCACGCCGGGGTACGTCAAGCCACGCTGGTTTCGAGCATGAGGGGCAGAGGAGGGGGGTGGACGAGAAACAGATAGCGTATTCACGGGCTGTATGTATGTATGTATGTACATCATGCTGTATATAGAAGCAGCTATAACCGAGAACGGCACCAACGTAAATCCTAAGTCTAGGCCGCAAGTGAGCGGCAAGTCTAACTCTACTCGGCGCTTGGAAGTCTTGGTCGTCGCCAAGCTTTTTTCTTTCGTCACGCTAGGATTGTGATGGGATTGTGAATGAACGAACGGACAAAGACGGAGGCGCAAGAACGTTACCACGCCGTCGGCGCGCGTGGCGGCCAATGGCATTGACAAGAGGAGCATCAATCCTACGAGATCTTCACAGGTAATTCGGTGGCTTGCCGGTTCTTGCCCTGTCCGCCAGGAAGTGCTTGTCTCCGTTCTAGCCTTACCATAGACAATGCGGCCAGGCCAACTCCGAAAGGTGTGGATAGTAATCTTGATGGGGCGTAGGGAAGACTCAGCTCTTGATCGAGAGTCGTGAGTGGTCAATGTAGGTATCTCTTCTCTCCGTAGAGCATAATGCCTGTCCTGCGGGTAAGCGGCACAGCACAATATGTGGTTGGCTCAGAGGTTCCAATGCCCAAATCGTAGTGCCAAAAAAAAAAAAGAAGTTTAAAACATAATTTCGAGAAGCCGTAAGAATATCAAGTCTGGACCCCTGTGACGAACTCCTAATCTAAGTAGTTCGAGGTTTTCGGCTACTGTCGGTGAGCGAAGGCACGGTCGAGTGATTACATTGTTTGTTCGTGAGACTATCCCACGCTTGCTAAGACCGAATCCCTCAGCACTAACTGACAATAATTGAATATGTTAAACCGCCAGTTCTGGACCATCTGACCATAAGACTATTGGTAAATGAGGAAGGTTCCGTTCCAATTGTATATGAATTCACTTATTGTGAGAGATTAATGGCACTCTATGGCACTCTGCTTCCCCCCCTTTAGTTGCTGAAGTATAATGGTTCATGCAGACTAGGTATACACCCGTGCCGAGGAAAGAACTGGTGGTTGTTGGGCGCAACAACATGAGGAAAGTAATAGGTAACAACGAGTAAGCCAATATGGAGAGGGCAGGGCGTCGCGCCGTACGGGAATAAAGAAAAGAAAGGTTTCACGCAATTTCTCGTACAGCATATTAACGAGAGACGGCATCGCCCGTTACAGTATTCCGTACCGCGGCAGCTTATGCTGTGCGACGGTCAACAAACCTACATACTACGTAGTGAGAATGAAGCGAGGGCAGTGCAGTGTGGTATCTGACGAAGGTGGCGTCACGCTGTCCTCTCACCGTAGTTGTCTCGATCTCTACATACCCAAAGCGTCGCAGTTACAAGGTTGCTGTGACGTCTCGGAACGACTTGTGGGGGTAAATGCTAGACAAGGAAAGAGAACGCGAACACCTGCAACAGGTCACAAGATCAATTCCGTTCCATTCCATTCAACCGTCCCATCGTCATGTCAGGTCACAGTCGTGTAACCTGATAGGTCACCTCCTTCAAGAGCCGGTCTCGTCGCTAGGTTCGTGGCATAACTAACCCCACGGAGCGCCGAGACCTCGGTCTGTTGGATCGGGATCGGGATGTCATTCCTCCAGAACCATTGCATTGGGAGCTGGGAAAGGCCTGAATTACTATGTCTGACAAATTTAGTCTGGGCGCTGCACTCATTCATCTGGGCATGCATAACGAGACCGGACATAGAAGGCCCATACTAGAAACATGAGCGGAAGATCATGAGTATTGCCTTCGTCCGATGGATGATATGATGTGATTCTTTTGTCTCGCAATAGTTGGTGCATGTACGTCGATAAATACACTAAAACCTGTGACCAGACTATTTCGGTCGCCAAACCCTGCAAACTAACAGCCTGGAGAGTCTGGGGAAATTGTGGGATCACCCCTGTGTTCTGGGATTTGAGAACGCACAAGCCAGGCTCGACGATGGGAAAGGTTCTCATCTTGAAACGACAGTCAATGCTGTGTTGGATAAAGACACTACCTATTAAAACAAGGAGTACCCCTGTTCAATTAGAAGTTACTGACGGCTGAACCCTTTCGAAGGGTTCAACGTATATGAGCTTAAATCAATTACTGTGTATACGTGACGAGATGAAATAGCATTTTTCCTCATTGAGCCGGCCTTTAATGAATATAATAGCAGCGGCCTGTAATTCTTGCGCACGTTGCTTCCTTCGTTCTCAATCCCTGGGAAATGCATAGGAACTTTTGCATAGCCCTGGTGTCTCACGTTGAGTCAGCTTGTTGCATGGTGATCATTATTTATTTTAGTGGCTTGGGACACAAAACGCGGGGGCTCAGCATCGCATTTCTATTCGTCCGTTGGAAAACTCCGCCAATTTACAGTGCCTCCACAAGCATACAAGTATTGTCAATAACTACATAGTTGGGGTTGAATAAAAGATGGCCTTGTCAGGTATTCTTGGCACGCTAACTCTTGGTCCACAGCACGAGAAGTATCTCGTTTCGAGGTACTTACACCAAAACCTTCAGCGCGAGAGCCAGCTACTGGCTCGTGCGTTGCCTCATCCCAAGCCCCTAAAGCCCTGCCTAGCGCGGGTACTTGCCAAGTCATCTTTTACATCGGATAGCAGAGTACAATCTATACTAGTATCGTCTACACCATGTTGTCAATAACAATGATAAGTCCTTTATCACCAAGAGCAGATTCATTCAGCTGATTTCTCAGGGATAACTTAGCATGACAGACCATCTTCATTGAAGTATTGTTTGCATGTCGACGACAATAAACGATATTAAGCTACGTAAGCTAGGAGGCAAGTATTTCGAGGAGCCGGATCCTTGCATAGAGGAAGTACACAAAACCCTGATCTGCATGCCTATAGCAACTACTGCCCCCACGACCATGACGGAGGACGAAGTACGTCACTTGGGATCAGGCTTATATAATCGTAGCGTCGGGGCTTGACCTAGGTAAGCGGAAATTTATCCCTCGGTAATCTTGGGATACGGTAAGTAATCAATAAGGCGAGAATAAGGATGATCAACCGTACCGAGGGTGGCGCTAGATTGTTTGAATTCCGCAAACTCAAGATACTATGTAAGTACATTTTGAGAGATGCGGACTCAGGATTGACATTGTCCGCAATAGCGGGTATGCTGTAAGCGTATTCTCGTGACTATCGCTAATATGGTCTAATACCTTAACGCTAATATGAGGGCTGATGACGATACCACGAGGCGGCGCAGCGAAGAATGGATTTATTGTTAGCTAGACCGCTTATCTAGTCCGCCCGTTTCTCTTAGTATAGTTCGTTAACTTATTTAGGTAGATTATCTTGGAATAAACCGTGAGCTGTGGTCAGCGACACGGCGTTTCACCTCCTACCGGCATAGTCTGCAAGATTGATCGGCGACGATAACTACACTGGGAACCGAGATCTGATCGACCCAAACCCTCGGTTCGCCCAGAAACGAGTGGCTTAGGCAGTACTATAAAAGGGCGACGTTGTGATATCGGGATTCGCCGTAGACGTTACGTCGTATAATCCTATGCGAGACCACAGGTTGGTTTTGATTCAAAGATATGTTTGGTTCTCCGCAGTTGGTGTTGAGACAAGTCGTGCGTCAACTGATGAATTGATACGAACCCTTTGGGCCACAAGATAACGGAATTGACTATGTTTCGCGGATTAAATGGCTCCGCTTCATTGAGAAGTTTAGCCATTGTCTCAGCTGGAACATAACAAGAGATCATCGTATGTTGCCGACATGTATTGAAACTCTTAACAAACTGATCAGCAACGGAACTTTTTAAGATAGCGCAGTCAATTCAAACCCACAATGCCCACAGCACTAATATCACTTACATTAGTGTAGAGTCCACAGCCTAGCTTAAAGAACCATAGGCTTGGCGTTAAACTAGAGTTTAGGTCTCCTAAAGATAGATTTAAAGAACTTATTGGGTAGACTAGAAGAAGCCATCATCGCGAAAGAGTGCCATCAAGGTATAAGTCGAATGGACTATTGATAAGGACATGATAACTACAAAGGGAGTAGTACCCATGTCGGTTATACTACCAAAGCACTCATGTGACTTTCACACCATGCGCTTATCTTTTGCTGTGCCGTTAGGCTGCATATCATGCTATCGAAGTCCCAAACAGTCCATAGTGTGCTCGTCTTAGGTGATCTTTGGCGATCATCGCCTGCAAGGTACTGAAACAATTGGGTATACTCAATGGTCCTGTGGTGCAAGCGATGTGATAGTCACTACACAAGACATTGTCAGCTTCGAGATCGTCGTTTGAATGGTCAGCCGCATGATACAACACAACACAATCGACCCTTCGTGCTTGGTGCCTGCATATGGAGGAGTCTTAAAAACGTCATCCTAATCATTGAAAGAAGAAAAAACTTTTTCTTGTGCCGCTGGATGTGGCTTGTGGCGAAACCCTACAACGTGGTCTAGATGACACGAATTCGCTGATAACGTTGTTACAGCCGGTCAGAAAGCCACGCAAAGCCCTCGTAGTCCGGCGGAGCCGAAGAGGCTTGAGACATTAAGCATAAAGTAGCAGTACGCATGAACAACAACTTGACAACGAGAGTCGTCTACGCCAACATACTCGCCATTTTCGGCTCTCCGCTGGGCCCGACGATGTCGCGTCGGCACCGAAGACTTGAAGACCTACTCAAATGACGATAGCCCAGCCTAACGGGCGTGCTAGCTAGGTGTACGCCAGTCGTCTACGTTATTCTGGCGCTATCGGGGCCACAGGGCGCCGTGCGATCCCGGTCAGCGATCAACTAAGTTCCGTGTAATTGCGTATGTTGTATCCGACGATACCGAGAACTATGCGCGTTGTCTAGTTCTCTCGGCCGATTGATTGTATAATCATCACAAACGCCCGGAGGACCTGGAAGCTAAATATGCACCTCGAGATTGCTGTAGGGGCTCGATAACTTGCGCGCGAGCATTAGTGTATAGTGCCCACAGACGGAGCGAGGCCAGAGTACCATACCGAATCGAGAAGGCGAGTTGAGAATAGCCGTGGCAGGGAATTTCCCCAGCTGAACCAGGTCGTCGGGCTCTCAGGGCGCCTGGAGTGTCAGCAGTGACCAGGGACAAAAGTTCGGACAATTTGGTCCTGCTGAGAGTTCTTTTGTACAACTGGTACCAGTACCCAATCGCCCAGCGGGCATCTAATACAGTAGGTAGGCCACTATTGTTGATTGAAGTCATTTGTAGCGCCCGTCGGCTCAGAATGGCCTGTCGTGGCTGGTAAGTATCCAGCAAAGACCTTGCTTTTTTTTAGGCGTTTTTGTCATTGCGATAAGACACCATGAAGTGCCGGAAAGATGTCATTTTCTAGACAAGGGAGTTCCTGACGAGACTGGGGTTGGGGCGATGTTACAAGCCGTGATCGAAAGATCGCGGTTTCGGGTTTATTGATGTCCTCGTTGACTTTGGTGCGATATCACTGAACAGTAATGAGTCGGCAATGCGGTATGATTTGAGATCAGTAGGGATGAACCTTGAAGACATCCTTGAATTCATATGCTATTCAATTGAGAATCTAACACTCCAATTTAGAGCCCGTTCTTGCATCCCGTCCTGGAACGACCCGATGCTTTAGCTCTGGGAGTCGTCGCAAAATGCCATGGATTGCATCGCGATGGTTTTTGGTGGAGAAAGTTCCTTCAGACCCTAAGTGTCCCGACAAGTTTCAATATCTCGGTACTAGCGCTGACGTGAACTCGATATAGTGTAAGCTGTCATTTCAGGCGTTCCCAACACTTTGGGTTCTTGTATCAGGTATCGCTATTTCTGAGCACGGTGTTCCGCATTTAGTGTACCGAAATTGTGCGCAAGAACGAGCGGCCGAGGGACTTTTGTTGTGATTGGCTGTTCTTATCCGGGGTTCTTGGCGAGACATGGTCAAGGTCAGGATTACCCAAGATGCTTGTCAGTGTTACGCTCGCCTAAGTGTCTTTTCACTGTCATCTCCTGGTCTGGTGCGGGCATGCTAGCGAACATGGCTGGTTGCAACTAGAGCCAAAGTATTCTCCGTATGGCTCAAGGTGAACATCGTGATCCTCGATGAATTGCCGAGAGCGTGAGACAGTCAGGTGATCCATGACAGTGGGTTGCATTAGAATGATGTGGGTTATTCTGGCCGTAGGTACTAGAGAAAGCAGATGCCATTATTTATGAATAGGACGTTACTACCGTATGTAGTATCAATGGTCAACGTAATGGATTGTTGCCCAATTTGGGAAATCTGCCCTGGGCAATAGCTTGGATATGTCGTCTTCGTACGACTATGTAATTGTCGGCTGCCGCTTTCTAGGGGTTGTTCACATCTCGCGTGGCAGTGGGGAGTCCCATTGAAGCGCACTCAATGATATACCACCGGCATGTGGTATTCGGCCAGTAGCAAGCTGGAAAGCAGCTAGGTACGTGCATATTTGAGAAGGCTTCGTCATCATCGTGAGGGGATCAACATGGCTGCAGCTGCTGTTTCAAGGATACGTACGGCATGGACGGCCAATTTGCTTCGGCTTACCGTAGTCTTAGCATTGCCCAGGGCAGAGCCGGTTGGACATCTCTTTGGCCTCAAGTGGCAGCCCGAGTTCTGGCCCGAGCACAGCCGTATATGTAGAACTAAGCCACTTGATGCTGTTTACGACCAACTGCATGCTACTGCACCAGGAGCTGGACTTTGGAGGGCTTATGGCGCCTCAGCACATATTGAGTGACCGAATCCTGGTCTTCAAGCTGTTGTTTTGTTTCATTTCGATATTGGTACCTGAAGCTGTGGTTTCTGCCAATCTACAATTATATTAAGAGTACTATATAAATGGCGTTTGCTCAATAATCTGGGAAGCCAGACCTTGACTTCAGGGAATGAGCCAAGACACCATGTTCTCGGCAAGCGGGTAAGCCAACTCTCTAGCTAATCTGCCATTATCTGCCATGTCCGGTAAGTGATGCTAGCGTGTGATGCAGTACATATTGTATTAGGGTCGTAGCACTCTGCTTATATACAGCGTGGGATACCAGCGCTTGCAGGCTAAGACAAGCCGAAGAAGAGGCGCTATATCTCAAGTGAATTCACGATGGTACTATAGCAAGTTCGATGGTGGACGGTGCGAAGAACTGTGAATGGAAAGCGGGTGCAGTCGTTCTAGAAGCACCCCATGAATATATTGAGACCAGTATGGGTTTTCTTCAACTTGGTGGCCACGTTATTTCCCATCGCCGCGACAGCCTTCGTGTTGGTGGCGTTTTCAAAGCTTCACATATTGCCTTAGTATTTGGTAGTAAATGCAAAGATCATCTGTGATCGGCCATCTCAGATGCTATCGTTGGCTCTTGACAACATCTTTCAGCATAAGGTTTCGTTGAACTTTTAGAGCAGCAACGTCCTTAATGCTTAAGAGATAGATATAACTCTAAACTGGTCCTTCGCCACCACTAATGTAAAATAAGTACAAATGCCTCGCGAGTGGGATGTGAGCCGTCCAAGACCTCAACTTTGGTTGTTGCAAGACGATGCAGGTAGGACTCACGATGATGTATCAGGTGGCAATTGTACTAGCACGCCGCGACGACTAAGAGAACGAAGAACTGCATGTTCATGTCCGTTTTTTTTCGCGAATGGAACAAGGACGGCCAAGGTGCTTCAGCACCTGCATGAATCCCCCGCCTTTCTAGATGCAGGTGATTTTGAATCCGGCCTAGCTTCCTGCAACTTGGCAGCACTGCTAGCATACCACCTGCAAAAACCAGCCTTCGTCTTCATCGGTTGGGTGGCAGGATCTTGGTCTGCGGGTAGCCCTGATGCGTATACTGCGTAAGCTGCGGAGGTTTGACAGAAGGATGGAATGCGACTCTTAGGTCGTCGCTAAATGAATTTCCCAGTGAGCCAGAGTACCTACTAAAACCGACTCTGCTCATCCATAGAAGAGTCGCATTATAGCGACGGCATCTTCCGTCGCTTCTGTTCCCTATTCAGTAGATCGTCGCAACCACTATCAGATAAGCAAATCGTGCTCCGTGTCTATCTATTAGTGGCGTGACCTAGCTTACTGCATGCCTAGACAGAACCCAGATACAACTATGTATAAGGTGTTGCAACATGGGCATATGCTCCTTGTAGCCTGAAGCTAAACTACCAGACAGAGTATGGGGTAGTGTCAAGTTGCTTATCATGATTGGTTTTTGCTTGCGTGCAACTGGAGACGAGAGATGATGAAAGGGTACCCTCCATTACAATATTTCTCCATATGCTCGCGGGGCAAGAGAAGACGGCCGATGTAAGGTACAGAGCCAAGGCGGAGTATTGTCGAGGTTAGTCGATTTACGTACGGTGTAGTAAGGGTTATAAGGAAAGGCTACACTAATACCGCGATAGCATAAGAGTGCAACTGCGACTATCGCTAACCGGATGGAATGAACGCTGTTCTATCGCCTACAAGTAACATCTTCGAGCCGTAAATAATCCGAACTTAATGGTTGCCATCTGGTTTCAGAAGGACAGACTATTGGTTCTATGCGTCGTCGCTGTATGCTTGCGTTGGTGTATTCAAAAGAAGCTTCCACTTGAGGAGAATAAGCGGCATGAAAGAATATAACTAGTTAGTGTTTCTTGATGAACGCTTCAACTAGAGTGGTGTAGAGAATCGACGTGATTGGTCGTTGTAGGCTCAAGACGTAATTGCGATACCACGCTGGACGAATTTTCATAGATTGCCATCAACTCTTAGGGGGATCAAGATGACCAATGAGAGGGTCGGGAGGAGTAATTCTTGGAGCGGATAAGAAGACAGGATATTGCTCGGTGGAAAGAGAGAGGCTTTCGCAAGTGTGGCACGATAGTGCGTGCAGGTTGCATGCTTAAGACGTCAGGACAGTACTACAGAACAAGCATAGAGTCTCACTGTTGCGACCCGAAGCTTGCGATGGTGCTCAAGCCGCAGGATGCGCTCTCGAGATCTGCCCATACTGGCGCCATCTTGGCTGCTGGGCCAGAGCAGCCATTGGTCCGTTTCGCCTCATGCAATCTGATAGCCTGATTGCCTAGTTTGACGAACCCGCTGCGTGGGATAGTCACCATGAACATCAAGGATAGATAGGGTAGTAGGCAGCCAGTATATTTGCCTACTGCTGCTGGTTGACGACAGTTCACCCATAAACGCCCAGGCCGTTGGAGTCGTGAATGGACGGAGGTATATGTTGTGACCCCCCACGGTTCCACCCATGGCATAGTTATTGCATCCCTCACACTTGGCTTGCGTGGGCAATACGGATGAAGGGACGTAGGGAAGCCAGAGGGTGTGATAGGGTGACTGATAGGGTTTCAGGGCTATAGAGAGAAGAGAGGCGCTATGGAAGCCCAGATGTAGTAAGTTCGACAGACATACTTGATCAGGATAAATACGGGAAGTCGAAAACGTATCAACGATATCACCAACACCTATCTACCTACACTGTTGTTGTGGACATGGCTCGGACTAACTAACCGAGCGACAGCCTCCCTCGACTTGGTCTCAATACGCTGTGTATTGTAGAACCTCGCGAGCCGATGACACCATATCACACGATATACTAGCAGTAAGACATTGTAAACAAACACTGCTCCCTAGGGTATGGGCAGATCTTCCATGGAGCACACACATACTTATGGCGGCGTTGAAGCCCATGGATGGTGCATGTAAGGCAATGAAGAATACGCACGAGAGTCGAGACGAGGTGGCAAGGTAAGTAAGTAAGGAATCATCAAAAGGGGAAGGCTTCCTGCTGCTGCTTGTCAGTTGGTTAGGTAGTACTACTACTATGTATGTATGTATGTAGTGTAGCAGCATTAGCATTGAATAACATCCGGACTTATGAGAACCTTGATAGCAGCACTAGTGACCTACAGACCTGTACTGTCCCCCTACTGTTCTACTCAGTAACGCTCGGTGCAGCGAGTGACAGTGGCCAAGTCCCTACAGTACTGCTACTCATACTGTTGTATATACTGAACCAGGCACGACAAATAAAAAAAGGCTAGGCATGAATGATATGAATGAGGGAAGAGGCAAAGGGGTGTGAGCGGAGAATGTAGATGTGGGTGCAGCTGATCATACAATACGCCTCTCAGAGTGCACTAAGGACACTCAGAAGACATGTATAAAGGGGGGTGTCGTGATTTCCAATTGTGCATCCTGTTCCCCACCCCTCCATGGCGACACGCACACGCCCATCGCTCAGTACGAACACCCCTCCAGCAGGGCCTGCCTGGCCAGGGAAGAAATTTTCTGCTGCCAAAAAAGGGACTTGAACCTGCTGCAAAAGCCCCACATCGTGCTGCCACCCCCGTACAGGTACGTACCGCAATGTTTCTGCCTCTACGCCTATGATCGGCAGCAGCAGAAAGCGCTAAGTCGGACGCAGCCTAGCGTCTATGCAGAAAACACTGCAACAGAAATCCCTGTCAGCCCCCAGTCCACAGCCAGGCGCTAGTCTCTGGGGGCCCACCAGAACTTACAGTGGCCCCACCAAGCACATCAGACCAGTGACCCTTGTTTCTCTGCTCATCAAGACCCTCTCTGATGTGACCAACCTAAGTACAGGAGATACGTACCACCCCGGACTCACTGTGGGAGAGAGGGAGCTTGATACAAATGAACCTCTTCTCCTCCACCTCCCGACTTCGAAGCTACGGCTAGTCATAAACACTTGCCTTTCCTCTGCTCTATTTACCTTTTTAACTTTCTTCCACGATATCCAAACTTGGCCTTCAAAGACTCTCACCATCCTCTTCTGTTCTATAAACCACTTCGCCTACAACTCCATACTGGTCTCGACTCTACCGTCTTATACACCACCTACTACCACCACGAGGGCGACTACTGTTGATTGCGTTGCTACAAACAACCAACTGTAATTCTTGGGTCTAAAAAAGTGTATTAAGCTCACCATTTGGACCCTGCTCCGGCACTATCAAATTCGTGTACATGTACCAACGCACATCGATATACCCTCCTCTACCAAACCAACACTCCTCGGTCAAGATGTCTTCCGATCCGTCATGGGAACCCGAGTTCTGCCTTTACTGCGACCGGCAAACTGATGGCGCCTTGTACTGCTCGGAATCATGCAGGCTCCGGGATTTCGAGAGCTCTTCGACTTCCCTTAACACAGCAGCGAGCTCGCCGGGTCTTGCCAGTCCCTCCTTTCAATGGAGCGTACCCAGGAACCAAACAAAATTCTATCTACCGCCAGCGTACGACTTTACCAACCCTCGGCCGTATGGCTCCACGCCCATGCCGCAGTCGCACACATCTCAACTCTCCGGGTCGTCCTCGTCCAGCGGAGGGCTGACGCCCTCGAGTTCCCACAGCAGCTTGTGCTCTCTGGGAAGCACTGCATCGTCAGGGAGCGAGAGCCCTCAGATCTCAGATAAGACGAAGAAACACCTCAGGGACTACGCGAGTTCCTTCGAACACGCCCGAACTCAACACCGACGCCGATCCTGCTAAGCATTGGGCTTCAGCGTCGCTCATGTTCTTCAATAGATCAACCACACTCCATTCTATCTCATTCCTCTTACAAGCTAAAGCACTTTATTATCGGCATATGACCGCACAATTCACTCATTCGATTTTCCTTAAACCAAAGAACGATTTCAGCATGACGGACCAGATTATTACACCATTTTGTTATTCATTGTACAAGAGCATATACCGGAGCACAGCATTATAAAAAGTTTTGGGTCATTATGGGATTCTGTCTTCGATTGCTCCTTGGTACCGGCGCAGGACGGGACTGGACGGGAGAAGGGACGGGCTTTCTTGTACCAAGAAATATTGGAAGATATCATCATTTGTTTACTACACATGGCGCCTCGATACCAGGGAGCTTGGGGATTGGGATTGGAACGCTGCACACCAGCTAAGCGGGACTAAGAGCCGGATCGAAAAGGAAGAGCCTGTGACTTCACACAGCCATGGTTTATGGTTGGAAAGGCCTTTGAAGGCTTATCCAGAGTTTCTGGATTGATGGGGCTTGGTTCTTTTGCGGGCGGTGACGAGCATTGACTCGATTACCTCGACTAGTAGAGACACTGCACTAAGCAGATCTCAAAAGAGTTTGTAGATGCCAGCAAATTGACAAGAATTCGAGCCCCTCGCACTATGACTACTTTCATCGTTGGTCCAACTATTGTGACGGCCAAGACCTCGGCTTGTAATCAATGTATTACGTAGCACGTTGGGCACCTTGAAGTGCCAACTGTTTGGTGCTAGTTCACCAAAGCACATTGCGGCTAGCTGCAGAGTGCCAACAGTCTCTCTACTGGGTCCTTAGGTTGTCGGCATCTAGCATCCGGGGATACCCCAGACTTCAACTCTACGAACCACGAACTCCAATAAAATTTTTTGGTTACCCGTACAGTGCTGCTTGCATTAATTGCCTGGTATGCCATATCTACAGTAGATCTTGATAGTATTACTCATCACAGCCGAAAGCCGGTTCAGGGTACTCAACTCATCACACCAGACGGGCGATTGACATGGCACCACACACTCGTTCGATCGCCAAGACTCCGCTCCCCAGCGCGCCATCACGGCACTAGATTGCTTAGAGAGGCACACTACACCAGGACGAGGCGACTAACCCAGCTCCGGTCCGTACCGGACCTTTTATGTGATGGGAATCTCTGAAATTCCATTTGGCACTGACATACTGTGTATAGTGTTGACTGAGTAAAGCAGACAAGCGAATGAACCTTATCTCAGTCCAAGATAGTCAAAAGTATCGTAGACTCACATATGACCTGACGATCCAAGCCGACAGTCGGGGTGGCGATTTGCCGTCCGAGACCGGCGTCATTCGAAAATTCGACAATAAAATCGCACCATGATGACTTGCTCGGGCGCAATTTTGCCATAGTAATGCAGGCACACGGGTGCTACAGATTGCTGCGGCCTTTCCCGACAGCGAGTTCGGGCATCTGTGAGGCTCAAACTCAGCTTACGATGCAACCACCAGGCCGGGCTTATTGCTTTGTTGTTCATGTTTGAACGATTCAAGATAAGCAGAAGTTTAGGCAACGTCGGTCAGATACTACTGTAACTACGATTGACCAACAAGGTAGCTAGCTAGTCAATATAGCCGGATAATATCACATTTAATCCTATAACTAAGATAAAATCGAACCTTTTCTACCTAGTCTACTAAGCAACACAAGGCCAAAAGGGCCCCTTCAAATGGTACTCTGTTCCCACAGAGCGGAGTCGGTACAGGACGGAATACTGAACGGAATACAACGTCGTTGCAGGTCGTAGGAGTGGACAGCACGGAATGGAGGTTGGGTTCTGGAATTGAGTGGTCAATTGACGCTTCACGCTGTCGCACAGCCGCCTTCTGCCGCTGGCCGCCTACCAGTCCACCACTCCCCCAGAAGAAAATCTCTTTCCGGGCGCGGTCCAACCCGAGCGTATCGACCTTCAGCCCATGGGGTCGGCCAGATGCAGTAATAGTGTCGAAGCTTAAACGATGCGCTAGACAACAACGAGTTGGGGATCGACGACACTACTAAAATAATTATATCGCTTGTTTTCTCACGATGCACGCCGAAATCCTCGATCCAAACTACCCTCTCCCTCTTCACAAACTCTAATCAAATTTTCTGAGCCGCCCCATGTGAACGAACCTGCTAGACAGAACAGATTTCTGGTGACTTGGCCTCTGCGACAAAACAAGCCACTAGTTAGTCTGTGACTCCCTAATTAATAGTAACGTGCCTTCAGGCAGGCTAACAATTAGTACGCGTTAATTGATATCGTTATTGGCCGCAGGCGTCAAAAAGTGCTGAAACCGTGTAGCAAAAGTCTCGCCCGGATGAAAAATTTTCTGCCGTATTGTGGTGCAGTGGCATTGCTGGACCCCAATGACGAGATGCCGGTTACCTGAGGGGTTTCATAGCTTGCAGTGGCCTACGAGTCCAGGCATCTTATTGCACGTCTATGTGGTAGCAGACTTTCATTGGGGCGTTAACCCACGAAGTTACACTCGTTCATACACTACATAGTATTGTACCTGTATTGCACTACAAGAGTGATCCGCCACCCGGCCGGCTACTAGCATAACGCATGTATTACAAAGAGGGCCGAGGGCGTCGGTCTATTTTCTTCCTTTCGCTTGTGTATTGATGAAGACGGCATGTTTCAGACATTTGGAGAGCGAAAAAAATTTTCTGCTCGTCCTTAGTCCTGTCTACCTTGCCCGCCGGATGGAATTCAACCGGACAAAAGGTGGTTATAGCACAGCATGTGTGGCAAATTGCAAATTCGCGAATCCTGCATAAGGTTGTACACTCCAACAACCTCAATGCCTGCACAGTGATGCCATGAAGCAGAAGGCCCAACAGCGACTTGGTTCTAGACTCCCACACACGCACAATTCCATAAACGAATGGCAGAGTCTGGCCGATCTCAGGAACAACCTCGGATAGCGTGGTGCCAAGAACGAACAGCTCAGCAGGTAGTAAGTAGTAAGGTCCTGTTCCATACAGTCCATACAGTATCTAACGAATGACGTCGTCTCTATGAGCAGAAAACTATCCAATAGGGTTTGCTTGTCCTTGAATTTCTATTTGAGACAACGGTAAGCTCGACAATTCATGCATTTTTCCCGCATAGTGTCAGCTTAGGACCATTTGTTTCATCGGCTCCCATTAGCTGACAAACAAAGGAAACAAACATAACACTGCACTAAATATATAGAGATTATTAATCCCGGATAAAAGCCACAGAAAGCCGACATGTACGAAGTAGTATTGTGCAATGCACGAAATCGGCCAGCCTTGTTTTATGCGAGCCAAATCTCCGGGCTCTCATGCGAATCATTATCAATTCTGGAACTAGCATGGCAAAAGAAAAGAAAAAGAAAAGCAAGAAGAGGAAGGGCATGAACCTAACAAACTCAAATCTGCTAACTAATTATTGCGACGGCTGAGGAAAGTCGTTAGCGGCAAGATGTAACAGTCCATTCCGACCCGCAATGTCTCACCCCATTTGTGTTATGCTACACTACTTAGACTATCTATCCATCTATACAACAAGGCTTAGGATCAAAACATTGAATAATTGTCAACACGTAAGAAACGCGTATTGGCCCCTTGCAACTGCTAATGTTTAAATAAAGTGATCATCTAACACGGCTAATTAGACACTTCCACTAGGAAAAAAGACGCAAAGGCAGGCTCTTGTAAGAATAGAGCTCGTGGGGAACGAACGGACGTGGCTATGCAGCCGTGGATCAATCAGTGCCAGATATGCTATCGCCCTCCTGCATCCGGATCAGCCTGCGGCAATAGCAAGGCCGATCTGCGAGGGCGTTGCAGTGTAAGATTTATCGAGCGTCAAGTCCTATCGTTCCTCGGCGCCTCGAAGCTGTACCTACCAGGATGGATCCCTTTAAATAAACAACCATGGCGAATCGGCATGACATGGTATAGGTAATATGGTATCACGACGACCTCCTCACTTTATGCCACGAGATGGAGCTACTCGGTGGCTGAACCCCACTCGATGCAATTGTCGCAGCCATTGTGCCCAGCCGAATCGCCCAGAAGGCTGCCATTGCCCAAGGCAAGAAAGTTTCTCATTCGCCTGTGTGCTTGGGCGTCACTCAGGCTGGCTGGCGGTGGTTTAGCTCCATTCCGAGCCCAAGCCAGGACAGCTTCTCGGCCCACGATCGTCAACGCGCGATGCTGACATGAGAATGCTGTTGTGCCACGTTTTCCTTTGCTTGACTTCCCTTTTGCCGAGCGAGTTGGGTGCCCATTGTTCTCAGACCCATCGTCACAGTGACGATGACATAACGAAACCGCCCTTCGTTCAGCACGAAGTCTCATTCGCTCTTTTGGACCCTTTCTCGAATTCCACAGCATTAGTCAAATTGAGAGACCGTACAACATAGTGTGGTCTGGAACTGTGCCAATTGCGGAAGGTCCCGACGCCTCGTAAGGTATGTCTTAGAAATTGGCTTTCGCCGGCCCGTCCCAGACATCCCCGAGTCTGACCCCCTTGCACTGACAGCTGCCCAGGTCCCAGGTCCCGTTTCATTGAAAGTTGTGAAAGGGCGTTCTGCTGACAAGTAAGTAAGCGGAGCGTTCATGTAGTTTGTTCATGGGCAATATATCCAAAGAAACCCCCCCGCGGGCCAGAAGGGCCTTAAGGTGGAACAGATGCACTGATCTGGGTGAGCAGGAATTCCAATATCTCCCTACGTGGCTAATCAAAGCAAGGAATAACCTGGGTGATAAGCGTTTTGCTTAGATGAGGTACCCAGATAAAAGCCTATCAAAAAATCTCCGCTGACCCCAAGAATCCATTGCCGTAGCCTTATGGTGCCCAAAGCTTCGGCGCCGAGTGTGCCTCAGGCAAAAAGCGGTCCGTGCCTCATTGCTGTTATTTGCTTCCTCATCAATCAGGTGATCCAAGCAATTCTAAAGACCATGCCATAGGCGAAACGGCAGTGAGACCAGAAAGAAAAAATTTTCGCCCTTCATCAAAACAAACGATGGACGAGATGACGCATCAAGAAAAATTTTCGGATACGTGTGTCAACATGAGAGAAACATTTTTTCTATTGTCGGAGCTCCGCTAACTCCACCGGGTTTGAGTGACTCAGCCATTTCTCCCTAGGTGTCTTAATTCAGGAGAAGCCACCACCAGCCTCATCTCACGAAAACAAACATCACCCTTACGGCATATTAGGCGGCCACGGCGGAACGAATAGGAACCGATCCAGAAGGTCTCCATTCCCCATTCCCGCGTGTTTCATCTCCATTCCACCCTACGCGGCGTCCTGATCCGGCCCCATCGTGACAATTACCGCCCAGCCGGGCTGCCTGGTTTCTCGGCGGGCTCCGCCTGTCTCTATTCTATTCGGCGTGCAATCTCAGTAGTCCGATGCCGACGATAGTGCCGTGCTATGACACTGTTTGTGCAAACAAACCCAGTCCCTGAGGGGGGAACATCCGGTACCATCGGCATGTGAAGAAGACCCTCGCCAAGACCGTCACACTGTAGCCTTACTTACTATACGTGTCTTTGGCTTCGATAGGCATGTCCAAATAGTTTCAAGTCCCTTTGGTTTTTCACAGGTGGGTCTTTAGTAAGACGGGCGAGACAAACAACACAACTAGAAGTCCTCGACTCGATTCTAGAAGAAATACAGCAGTCGGTCAAGCTGGCCTGTAAGACATGTGTTTCCCAATGTGTTAACAAAACAATACAATCCATTATTCACACCGGCTGTGATGAATAAAGTGAAGAAGAAGGCTGCCTTGCATATCCACTATAGTAGAGTTACAATAGCCTTCCTGATTGAGATATATCAAGTGTATGCGTCATACTATTTGGTTACCTCCCACCCTCAATCAATATTGTTAGGTTATAGTGCCGAGAGGCTCCAAGGCTTTTTGTGACTCATTCTAGACTGGTCTAATTGCCCATTCGAAGGCAGGGCACTATGGTTCGCTAACTGTGACAAAGTCCTACTATTGCATCCATGATACAGTGCAGGCGGGTAAGACACCATGCCACAACCATATCCAGCAGGCAAACCACTCAAATTATTGCACATTCCTCGAGTAAAGTGAAGTGAAGTGAAGCAAAACCGTGTCGCCTGTGCCGATTTTTGCACAGGGGTTCACCCACCAGCTCAACACAGTACGACCAGGTAATTTAACTAGGCAAATAGGTAGGCATCTGCCTGCCTAGGTGGCCTTTCCAAATGGTATGCTCCATATTGATTGATTAGGTAGAGATTCCTCATAAAATGTGTAAATAGTGTAAATACAGATGTCTCGTTCTTCGGTGAAGTAGATTTGCCAAGCTTTGTTCCCACAGATAACCGAGAACCACTTATGACAGGCATCCACTGGGTAGTACAGCATAATACGCTATACTGCTGTTGTAGTAGCGGTGGTGTGCAAGTAGAAAATTCAAGTTACAAGTGTTTTTTGCGCTCACACCCCCAAGCAGCATAACTTTTGTGAGGTGTTAAATTGACACCCTCCTGTTTATGCTCGTCTTGGCCCACCACATGAAATTTTCATAACCATGGCATTATCACCCGAGGCCGACGTCACTCGGAACGGATCGTCATAAGTCGTATTATTATACCGTCATGAATAAATTAATGAAGATCACAAATGAGCTCCAAGTCCGGCCCGTTGTGTACCCCCACGCATAACTTAGCTCGGAAACCCACGATCATAAACCGGAGCCATGTTTGCACGAGTGACGGGTCCGGGTATTATTGTGTTGAGGTTCAAGTTGACGGTGAGCCATGGCATCATGGTGAGCGAATTGTTACGACGACTTCGTTCCTCACACGCGGTACTCGCCGCAAATTCAAGCCACCGTTCAGGAACCGTGAGAACATTCAGACCAGGGGCTTTAACGGCCGCGGCCAGTGAACGCATGCCAGGTCGCACGCATGGGGCCGACCCCAGTTGATCCGCAGGTACGAAGCCTCAGCGGATTGGAATCTTTGAAAGGGCATTTCATAGTAAGGCCCCATTCACGGTCCTGCTGCCATGTGTATTATTCGTGGCCTCGATGCCCATTTGGGTTGAGGCCCGCGATGTTTGCATAATACTAGCATAGCCTTCGCTCCCCCTTTCTTTCTATCATTTTCTCAATTGGTGCAGCATATCGTCAACACGTACGATAAACCTGGATTGAAATCCTACCAATCAGTCCCACCGTTTGTTATTTACACTAAGTTGCTTCGTTACAGGCCATGTCGACTGCCGCATATGCTGTATTGCACTGTAATATAATGTTTTACCCCATGTTCGCGCGTTAAGGAACTCTTCTGGCTAATTAAACTAGACGCCAGGAAGTGGACCAATATATTTTGCCCTTATGCCTTTGTACAATACCGTAGATAGTGTATAGGCACTACTCTCGATATAGGATACTATTACACAACTTACACAACGGCCAAGCAGGGCTATTGCACACTATCAAGTTATGGAGTTAGTCGTATAGCAAAAACCACGGGTCGACTACTGTATGGTCCTTTTCACAATCGCTTGCTACATGCCTCACCGGGTATGGATAGTCTTCTCTAAGCCTCTTCATCAGGTATTCACGGTTCGCCGTTCAACTTAGCGCTGGTTCTCCGGGGAATGAGCAATGTTCTTGGCGGCGATACCCGCCAAGTGAATCTTGGTGCGCTATTTGCATATAGCATACGTATGGTGTCTGCACACAGAGTATGGTATCTGCACACAGAGTATGGTATGGGTTACGGGTGCATTCGGGTGAAAGAAAGAATGGGTATCAGAGAGATCTCCGCCTCCACCACAGATGCTGTGTATGCCTACACTACACTAGGCTACGCGCAATGGAGTCAAAAATGAGCAGATAGATGGTGGGGGGTTCGTCCCGATAGGTGTGATGGTCTCCCGTGAAATCTGTCATCGTGCGCGAGGAAAACGGGCCGCCGCCCACATGACGACGACCTGTCACCAAAAGGCAAGCAAGTGGATGAAGTGGATGTTTTCCCCAGACGATGGTGGATGCAGAGAGATAAGGGTCCTTCCTCTTGTCGTGAATGATTAACGCTACGGGTCGACTTGTTTACTATTCACGATGTTACCACGTCCCACTCACTTCCCACTTCCCTTCACGCGGGAGGTGCAGAATAGGAGGCCGGGTGATGCATTCGAAGCCCCAACGGCAGCAAGTCGGTCGGAGACGGCGATAGCGAAGGATGCACACGGTCAGTAGTAGTGGTTCCCCCCTTGTTTTGAGGATCTTCCATCGTACTATTCAACTATTCTATCAATATATGCTCCCTTTTCTGGCATCTGTTTACGCCATACCGTTGCATTCTAGTCTGATGTGCAACGCAGGAGGTGTATCCGCGGAATACGACGTTCTGAGGAGCCAAACGATGTGCGGTTCATGCCGCCGTCCCTTGTAGGTGCAGCAGGTCCCGCGCGCTACGTCCACTGTGACACTGATTCAATATTGTGTCTTGGGGTCGTTGCAAAATAGCCAACCCGCGGGAAAAAAAACAATGCGAGATAAGGCAGAGGCGAGAAAACCCCCCATATTGCCTCTGCCGAGAGCGATGATTCGAGAAGGAGATGGTGACACATTACCCTTCCACCCCAAGCCTCGAACAAAACATCAAATCTTATTTGCCACTTGCATCCCTTGAATTTATAGGCCGAAAACTCTGTGCAGGCCCTTCAATGTGAGGCTTTAGGGGCCTCAATATGTGTACATGAAGATCTTGGCCGCGGGCCAATGGATCGTGGCCGGAGAATTTCAAGTCCCTGGTCCCGGGGGTTTAGTACTTGACGCGAGAGGAAGGAGGCTTCAAATTCAATCGTTGGACGAAACGGGAGCGTTGCATCGGCCCCAAACCCATCGTCGTAAGGTATTTCAGGCGAGGCAAGGGAATTGCCGCGAAGGATTCAATAAAATGGATATCTCCTTTTTTTTCTTGGTGATATCAAATTTTTAAAATGGAAAAACTGAAAGTTTTCTGCATATGATAACCCTTAAAATAAGATGACATATTATACCTGTCAAGATCGGTTCAATGCAGGTGCAGATATGGTTCGTCTCTAATCCGTATCTAACCTGTCATCACCGATCTTGCTTCTAATCAGGCCATTCCCCGTTCCCCAGGCCAGTTCGGTTGTCCCCGACCTGTTAACCCCCGTCGGTTCTTGAGTTCGGAATCACATACAGAATTGTAAACAAATCCTGGGGTTCATAGGTTTTGGTTTCCTATTTGGGTAGTACGACCCTTTCCTCCCCGGTCGTAGCCCATCTCTGCCTTGGAATTTTGCACATTGTTACTCGTATTAATTATCCCGATCAATACTCAGCCTGCTCTGCCCTGTTTGCATACGAGGGATCGTCGCCTAGTTGTCGCGACATGTTTATACATTGTGTGCAAATTACGTAGGGTGCGTGCGCTATTTTCAGCTCGAAGTAAAGGCATATGCACCGGTCGGTAGAAGCTGGGGCCATAACATAGTGCGGGATCTCCCGTTGGGGCTTGATGGAACTTGACGCAAGGCAGATGCACGGACGAGGATGTTCGAAACCACCGTTACGTAGGGTTGGCTCGCTTTATTGCGCCAATATCGCTTCAACGAAGGCTATAGAGTATCACGGCAAAACTTATTTTCGGACGCCGCGAGGTTGCGTCGAGATCTTCCGGATGTTGTTCCCCGGCATGTACGACATATCAAGGGTTATGGGGCATATGCAAGATAGGGAGATGGGGGGAAGGTAGATAGACAGGGCGTATCGGCTACGGTGTCGGCTCGGAATATCAAAGGTCAAAATGTTAAGCGAGTTTTTTGGAAAGCAACACTTTTGTGAAATGGGTGTGGGCGTAAGTGAGCATGAACACATTTGTGTGCCTCATACGTACATGTGTATGTGCCCCAGATGAAACCGTATCTCAAGCCGACGACGCGACAACTCGTGCTTGAATCCTACCATCTTTTCGACCCCATCTCTCGTCACGAGAATTCATCACACACCTCACTAGATTAGACGGACAAATCATCACAGCCCAAGTCAGGTCATCATACCTATAACTCCCCTCTTATCTACGGTCTAGGGTGCCGTAAGGTCTCAAAGCCCTTAGCTATCACGTCCTCCCCGCCCGCCTTCTGGATCTCGAACTCGATGTCGGGCTGGGCCTCGCGATAGAGTACGTTCTTCTCGCTCGCCATCTTGAAGTTATACGCGGCCTCCTCATCGCTGATGATATGCTTAGCGAGGCCATTGGCGGCGGCGGCCTCGACCTGCAACTGCATCTCACAGGCGCGATCAAGCAGCCCGAACATGTAGCCGGCTTCGTCAACCGTGCTACCCACTGTCAGAAGGCCATGGTTCATAAGGATCACGCCCTTGTTGGCGCTGCCCAATGCTGTGGCAATGTTCTCGCCCTCCTCTGCGCCGAATACGATGCCCCCATACCGGGCGTATACGGCGTGCGCGTTGTAGAAGTTACACACGTCTTGGTTCAGCATCTCGAGCGGTTTAGCGAACACGCTCCATGCACGGCCAGCATTGCTGTGGGCGTGGCAGACAGCGTGGACTGTGGACTCATTAGTCTCTATTAGTTTCGTCGAATGTCTCGCTCAGTTCAGCCGCCACAATTCAGAGCTAAGGGGTACAGTATGTTTTCATCACTTCAGAGCTGAGTAACTGGATATGAGATAACAGAACGCCGCATGAGGAAACCAATCGGAACCCATCGGACGTATAGGTAAGGAGATCTGTAGGTTTATGTTATGTAAATACGTACCGTCTGGACGCTTCTTGTGAATAGCTGAATGGATTAGATATCCAGCTGCGTTGGCAGGTCGCGACGTATTGCCACCGACCACGCGGCCCGTCTCGATCTGTAGACAAATCATGTCGCCGGCCGTCAACATGCCGAAGTGGCGGCCCAGAGGATTCATCCACATTAGGCTCGGAAACTCAGGGTCGCGAACAGATATGTGACCGGATTGGCCCTCGGTAAAGCCGCTGCGTGAGAAAAAGCGGAACGTCGCCGCCATGTGCATCAAGATGTGTCGTCGCTCGATCTCAGGGTTCAGAAAGATCGGGATTCCTTTCATACATGTGTTAGACTGTTGGGCGGGTTGATGAGGGTGTATCTACAGAAATGGGGGTTGGGTATCCTCATCATCGTGGCTCTCTGGCCCCTTATTGACTTACCTGGCATGGTGATGCCGTGGGAGATTGCCTGAAGCCGTAAGTCAGTTTTAAGCCCGTGTACGAATGCAGTCAGAAGTGGAAGTATAGATACAGAGGCGTCAATTCATCGACAGAAGTACGTGACTGGGGTTCGCTGACCTCTAAGGGAGTCTTCTCCTCCTCTATCTTGAAAAACTTCACACCAGCTTCCGCGGGCTTCGCTCTGCCCTTGTGGGCCAGCGATTGCCGCATGTTTTCGGTGGTGGCTGACGGTGCCATAGTCTAAGTATTTCAGGGGCTCTTGTGTTGGTAGATACTCGATGAAGATGATGTTCTACTTGAATTCGTTTATCCGTTTGTCTGAGTTCAATGTGTCTGCGAGTGAATATCCCGATATGTTATGCGGAAGTACCCAACGTACGGAGGTGGGGTGATACCCGCAATCCCTATGTATACTATAAGGTTCCTTCCTACGCGCCCTATGAAGACATGTTTATGTGTGTATACCCTAAGTACGCACTTACCTGTATTTACGGAGCTTATAGCAGGTATGATGGACTGTGCCTACCTACCGTCGAATATGACTACCCCTCACAGTGACTGCAATGTAGTCTCCTCCATTACTCCTACAACATCAATATCCACTCGCTATCCCATCAAGCTCTGAAGTTTGTGGCGAACTCCATCTCCCCGCATGTGGACCAGAATAGTAGCAGTATGGGGTGTACCAAACCTGAACTCAATAGTATCCGGTCATAACGTAAGCTCGCATATACGATCAAATGTTACGATCCCAAGACAAAGAGTATGTACGTATGTATGTAGCCAGAGACTAGTCAGTTTAAAAACGGCCACGCAACAACAGAGTCCACACATACCCCATACCAGAGATCCTGATAGTACGTTGATTCAAACTGAGTTTAGCTGGATTTTGCATACACGCTATCTTTCTGGCACGGGAAAGTTCAGTATATCGGAAGAACACGGCTACCATTGAGGAGCAATAGCTGTGAGAAGCGGTTCTAATTCCCGAGATAGAAACGGGCCACAGTAGTGTCGGTAGCCGTATCCGATCACGTGTAATAAGGTATACAAGCATATGGGCAAGGGGAACAGGCACAATTACAACGGACTAGAAATATAAACGAAGAGACATCTATAATGGCGAGACAAAGTTTACCAATGTGTTCTAGAGCCCTTCACGCATCGAGTGTCTTCGGCCTACCTCAAGTATAGGGCTCCTAATATCACGGATATTTCTCGATATCTCAGAGTCCGAGGACTCATAAACAGTGAATTCAGAGCGTAGAGCTAGATTCCCCGCGGGTATCAGCATTTGTTTAGAAAAGTGAAGGTTCTCACGGGTCTGTCCTTTCCCCAATCCCCTGTCTTTAAGTAAATATTAGTTTCTCGTGGTTATAGCCAAGTCCAAGGTAGATGAAACAATCACTATTATCCCCGGGCACACGCCGTACTTCTATTCATGAACGCAGTACCGAGGCTAGTCAGTGTTCCCTAGAGGATTCGTTGATCGTTGAACCCCATATGGGCCAAGGCATATAATCTCGGTGAGCTCCTAGGGGTCACCGAGGTAGCTAAAGGATGTGATCAAGATTAGCACGTTGGACCGTTGCATCGCTTTTGACATATTCAAAAGGTGCTTTAAAACCCATGAGAAATAGCAACCATTAGAAAACCGTATCGCGTTGACAGCTGATCGTCTGAGTGACAGCCAAAACAATACGAGAGAAAGTTAGTCTTGGAATGACGGGAAAGCCTACGTTGCATGCAAGAGATTCTTTGAGCCCAGGCCTCAGTCGTAGAGAATCATCGGCGTATAGAAGGGACACATGACGGAAATTAGAGCTCATCCTTGAACAAACTTGGAGGAACTACCGACGCCGACGTACATTAGGGCCTCATTAGAGATGTTCTTTGTTTCATGTGGTAGATTCGAGTATCCGTATCCAACATTAGATTGTCTTAGTATATAAAAACATATTTTCTTGTTTCTGGTACTGGGTTTTGAGGCTAATTCCTAAGATTATGCGAAGGAAAGCATCTAGGTTTCGATAGCGCGGATATTCCAAGCTTCGTGAGTTCCTCCATCAAGCAAAGATGCCATCTATCTAAGTTTCCATGCTAACGCCACATGTGAAGCTACCACGGGCATAAACGTAATTTGCAATAAGCTACTGGAATTAACTTGGTTTACGAAGTACCTTCTCCCTAAGCCACACACATACTTGATCCAGTATGAGTAGCAATGCTTCCAGCATTGGCAGTGACGTCTGACTAGCTGGCATTGCGAAGGCTATGAACAACGCTGAAATCTGTTCGAGGTCTGCCCAGGTAGTTAGTTGCTAGCAAACTTGTGCTTCTTGACAATGGGGACGGCAAACCTAAAGTACGCAACGACAAGGACTTGGTATGGCATGGATCTCCATATAAGGTGTTATGAATAGATTTGAGTTTCCTGTGTTAGAAGAAGGCAACGTTTGTATTCCAAAAGACGAATATAGGAGCGACCGACACCTAGGTATTCCTAGGAAGGAACTTTGATCCTCACTCCTATTCTCGCAACTCCATCATTAAAGGCCCAGAGATAGTCGACCTTTCTTGCCTTCTCGTCATTGCTCTACGTATACGCTTTGCATTTCCTACAGCTTAAAATCGTGGCTTGGCTCCGTTCCTTTAGGAATATTATCATTAAGGTACGGAGTTATCATTCGCGTCTGAATTCCCACAAGCTGCCTCGAGCGTCCAGCATGGTCTTATAAAGTCAACAATCCCTATAATATCAAGAGACTGTCTGTTATTCAGTGCTGTGATACCGAGCTGTCGTAGAAGCAACAACAGCTTCATTTCAATCACTACAACTCCATATATTACAAGATGGATATACAGCATTCTCAACAACATGATTCCCAGACCGAGTCTCAGGCAAATCATACGTATGCAATCTTTTTATTTTGTTAATACGTTTCTCCATCTTTTCAGCATATACCTGGAGGTCGCTCTCGCTGACTAACTTTAGCTCGGGGCCTGATAGCAAGCAACCTGCTCGACGAACTCGGAAAACCGTAAGGTTCGTTATTGATGAAATGGCTCAACCTCGTAAGCAGTTCAATCGAACTTCCCCCCTCCCCCCAAACCCAGCGTTGATAAATCTACCGAACTCATGACTCAAACTGTGAGTCTAGTGGACCGGAGAGCAGAATTCTAATATTTTGATGTCCATGGATCACGTTGGGAAGAGTCTTAGGTCACATCTTGCATCCAAAAAATTCACTGGCCGAAAAGCTAAAGATGAATGTAGTTAGCAAACCATCTCAACCCACGAGCAGCAAACCCGTAGGACTTCTCTCTCAAGTACTCAAGCGGCCGCCACCACCATCACCATCGTCCTATCGAGGTCCAGTAGACAAGCTAGGTATTTCCACTCACCCTACGCGCATGCTGAGTGATGGTACGATTGTGAGAGGCAAACAGGGAGCGACTTTCGGCGGGTTCATCCCTCCCAAGCGAGCTCCCCCAAGACCAATCCCTCCTCCCATCATGGATGAATCCGATGTTGAAGACGAGGGTTCTGACGGCGAGGATATTGAAGATGAGGAAACCGAAGACTACGAGGAAACCGAAGACGATGAGGAAACCGGAGACGATGAGGAAACCGGAGACGATGAGGAAACCGGAGACGAGGATCCCGAAGATGAGGATCCCGAAGATGCGCGATTGGAACGCTCACGCTCGCCCACCCCTGAGGACGCGACATACTTTGAATACAACGACGATGATTTCAAAGACAAGAATGTCAGAGATATGGTCATGCATTCGTTTGATCTTTACGCCCCACCTACTCCTAAGTCACCGCCTCCTCACGACATCATAATAGGCGACACTTCCAATTCAGCCCTCACAATACACACAATGAAATCGTCCAGTAATGTGATGGCTATCGGTGCGGTTGAGGGACCGTCCGTCGCTCCGATGAGCCCGCTGTTGCTTTCATATGATCCTGGTAATGCAGATGTCGACGCTGAAGTTCCATGGATCGATGTAGTACCCAACAGCTTCTTCTTCGTGATAGACGACGCAGACGACGTAGGATCATCTGTAACCAGCCTCGGCGATTCCGCCGCGATTGATATTGCAGCCGACGCCGAACCACAGACTCCTAATCTCAAAAGACCCCGCTCGCGCTCATCTTCGGACAGCTCTCTCAAGGCCGTCTCACCACCGAAGAAGAGGGCCGACACATTACAGACACCAGAGCAAGACCACGAATATACGAACCTGTGTATTGGTCCGGCTACCAAATAGACTTTCTTGGTATAAGTCGAGCAACAGTATCGACGTAGACGTTCAGAGGTTTTGGATGAATAACGAAGCAGTCTTATTTAATTTTGGGGTTATAACAGGCGCACTCACTGCTACATACCTACATACCTAGGCAAATAGGTAGAAGATTGGATACAAGTCCTTCAACCTTAATATGCAAATGGGGCACAGACCATGTATGTACATCGTGATTGTAGGGTACCTTGGCACCTGGCAGTCTAAGTAAGTGGACTTGTGTGGATCAATCGTGCGCAAGTACCTACGCCCTGTATCTAGGTAGGTCGGTACCTGTCACCACACCGACGAATTTATTTCTCCAAATACTAAACTTTGAGCCTCGCAACAACCCTGCAAGTTCCCAAAACTTTCCAGGCGGTGGTACGTCTCGAGAGCAACAATACCTACCACGAAATATTACACTGCAAACCCGACGCCCTTTTTCTCGATACACCAGTCGTGATATCCAGTTGCTCCCTCTATATCTGATATCCCCTCCAGTGTGTTACGGTTTGCCTGTTAGGCGCCTTCGAAAATGCAGGCCCCGGTCCTGGTTATGAGTGAGCCCCTCCATGAACAGCACGCCGCTTTTCGAGCTCTACAGCAGCTCGTCCGCGCCAGGTCCATACCCAAACCCGTGCTAACGATGACTGTTACTAGACACCCAGAGCGGTGAGAGACAAACTGGTCGGAAAGCTCAGCTGTCCAACATTGCTGCCGCGAAGACGTACGGTGCCCCTCCCTCGCCGTCGTGCCCCGCTTCCGCTAATAACAGCTTCATTATACAGCGTCGCCGACATTATTCGGTCATGTCTCGGCCCCAAGGCCATGCTCAAGATGCTGCTTGATCCTATGGGCGGCATTGTGCTGACCAACGACGGGCACGCTATCCTGCGAGAAATCGAGGTGTCTCACCCAGCTGCCAAAAGTATGATCGAGCTTAGCAGGACACAAGACGAGGAAGTTGGAGACGGCACAACAACAGTCATTATCCTAGGTACGTGCGACAAGGACCGATGCTATCCTCGCTTCTTTGCTAACGGACGTAGGCGGTGAAATTCTTGCACAAGCTCTCCCCCAGCTCGAAAGAAACATCCACCCCGTCATCATCATCTCTGCCTTCAAGCACGCTCTCAAAGACGCCCTTGAGATTGTCGACGAGATCTCCCTACCTATAGATATCGACGATGACAAGGCGATGAACAGTTTAATATCCTCCTCGATCGGCACCAAGTTCGTCTCGAGATGGTCCGATCTGATGTGCAGCCTAGCCCTGAAAGCCGTTCGGACTGTTTCGTGGGAAATCAGCAACGGCAAGCAGGAGGTGGATATCAAGAGATATGCGCGCGTGGAGAAGGTGCCCGGCGGCGAGATCGAAGACAGCAGAGTGCTCGATGGCGTCATGCTCAACAAGGACATCACCCACCCAAAGATGCGGAGACGAATCGAAAACCCAAGAATCGTTCTGCTAGATTGCCCTCTGGAGTACAAGAAGGGCGAGTCGCAGACCAATATTGAGATTACAAAGGAGGAAGACTGGAACCAAATCCTACAAATTGAAGAGGAGCAAGTCAAGTCAATGTGTGAAGCCATCATAGCGTTCAAACCCGACCTTGTGATCACGGAGAAGGGTGTTTCAGACCTGGCACAACATTACTTCATGAAGGCGAACATCACCGCTCTTCGCAGAGTCCGCAAGACAGA
The DNA here is from genome assembly GCA_022495235.1 of Xylaria curta. Taxonomy (NCBI): domain Eukaryota; kingdom Fungi; phylum Ascomycota; class Sordariomycetes; order Xylariales; family Xylariaceae; genus Xylaria; species Xylaria curta. The sequence goes on along the minus strand of MU375893.1, from coordinate 1,725,142 downwards.
CAACAACAGAATCGCCAGGGCTACAGGCGCCACGATCGTGAACCGAGTAGACGATCTCCAAGAATCAGACATCGGTACCAAATGTGGCCTGTTTGAAATTGAGAAAATTGGCGACGAATACTTCACTTTCCTTACCAAATGCAGGACACCAAAGGCTTGCACAATCCTGCTCCGAGGTCCCTCTAAGGATATCTTAAACGAGATTGAGCGTAACCTGCAAGATGCTATGGGTGTAGCCCGAAACGTCATCTTTCATCCCAGGCTTTCGCCCGGCGGTGGAGCGACAGAGATGGCGGTTGCGGTCAGGCTAGGGCAGTTGGCGAGGAACATCGAGGGTGTCCAGCAGTGGCCGTACAAGGCCGTGGCCGATGCGTTGGAAGTCATTCCCCGGACTCTAGTCCAGAACGCCGGTGCCAGTCCCGTAAGGGTGCTCACAGAACTACGTGCCAAGCATGCAGAGGGCAAGAGCTCATGGGGCATCAACGGAGATACGGGCACAATCGTAGACATGAGGGAGTACGGCATCTGGGAGCCAGAAGCGATCAAGCTGCAAAGCATTAAGACTGCTATCGAGGTAAGTTTTCCAACCTACGATCCCAATATGAGCAATAAAAGCATCGTACTGACATAAAGACAAGGCTGCTTGTCTCTTGCTAAGAGTAGACGATATTTGCAGTGCAAAGAAGGCACAGCAAGTTGGCGGAGCAGGACTCGGTGGAGGCGATGACTAGAATGGTCTGAAGCTTACCTTGAGAGACACGTTGAGGACAATACCCCTTGTACCAACAGCCGGCCCCTAAAAGCTCGATGAGATAGCATATACTAGACGGCTCTATCGGCCTTCCGATGCAATTAAATCTATGTGATGATGGTACAAACTAGACATGCTTTGCAGCTGTAGTAACAATAAATCCTACACGAGGCCATTATTAGGTTCCTCTCAACTCGAAATGGCAAAATCAATCAGTGCTGGGTATCTTGTCGTGCTTTTCACTCTCCTCCCGCTTCCACTCGCCGCTCTCGTTTTTTGCGTCAGTCGTCCTCGATGACGATGCCCTTGGCCTCTTCCATCGGCTGGTCGACCGCGTCTTGGGCCATATCCTCACCTTCGTCCTTGTTGCTCTCCCTACGTTCTATCCTCGGCTTGACGCCATTATTATGTGTCGTCGTTCCAGCAGCGCCACCGTTCCCGGCAGCCGTCGCATTACCGTTGTCACCGCCATTCTTAGCGCGCTGCTCCCTCGCCTTCCTCTTCTTCTCCCTCTTCTCGCGGTTCCGGCGCGTCTTGTCGTCGTCCTTGCGCAGCCTCTCCTCTTTCCCGCGCTCGAATTCGGCGTCGGCGGACTCCCTGGCAACCTCCTCATCCATGCGGCGCAGACGCTCGTACTCGCGCCGCCGGCTCGCCTTGTACACGTGGAACTCGCCGGACCCGGCACCGGCGCTCGAACCCTGCACGTTGGTCACGATCTCGGGCGGCGCGGCGAGCCGTGGGGCCGTGTCGCGACGCTCCGTGCGGATCTCCTGCTCTGGGTGCGCGAAGAGCGTGTCTAGCTCTTTTGCTTGGGCTGAGAGCGGCGTCAGAGCGCGTTTCTTGGTTGGTCGCTTTGACCGCGGGTCGGCGGATGTTGGGATGCTTTCGGGCCCTTCGCCAGACATGATGGGCTAAGGTAAGGCGAAGGATGAAGATGAGGCGATCGAGTGAGTGAGTGGTGGCGCGCAGGCGCAGGATGTGACGTGTGGTGTGATGTAGCCTCGTGTCGTGCAAGGTTTCGCCAGGCGTTTCACTCAGGAGACGAAGGAGGAATAGCGCCTCGTGTTTCGGGTGTTCAGCCGATAGCGTCAGTAATCATAAGCCCTTCTATTCGGCCAGCGTTGGGTTCTAGTCTGATATGTGTATAATGATCTGGCGGCAAGATAACGAGCTAAGAAAAAGCTGCCTTTGAACGTGATCGCCTACCGTAGTAAGTAGGTACTATAGGTCCCCCGCTCCCCACTATACGGTCTCGCTACCAGGTTGCTGTAGTTAGGTACCGACCGACCCGACGATCAGCTAAGAGATCGGCTCATGCCTTAGCTTCAGCCAATCAGAGAGTTAAGGTTGCAGGCAAAGTTGGGCGTTTATGGTGGCCTAGCCCTCTGGGTAGTGTAGCACCTGGAACTACCCCCGGCAGCATTAGCAATGCACCTGACGTTGTTTATTGGATGATCCCAAGGACGCTGCACGCGGGGGCTTCGATTATGAAACCTGTAAATGATTTCTGCAAGCCATGCACGCATGCTAACACGCACCAACTCATCACTCTAAACTGCCTATTGCCTGTTCGAGCTATTGCAGGCTCTCTACACACTCACTTATTGGTTGATACATGCCGTGCGGGCATCCTTCCGCTTACCCGGGGCTCGCCGTCTGTCATAGTCGTAGTTTCATATAATAGATGGAGGCACCGTTATCGCCTCTTTGCCACAAACAACCGGTGACTACCACTGCACCATACTCACCCGGCAGTCTTTCTTGAGTTGCTCACGATCACACTTTCTTTCCCACGATATATCCAAACGATCGAAAGCGAGAGCTTGTTCTTGCACCCCTCATCGTCATTCATTCTTGTTTGTTTGTTAGGTTGTCTTGTTACTCGGGTCCCATATTCCAGATCCTACGCAATAGCCCAACTTAAGACTACACTCTTTCTATAGCCAACCATGGGTCGCCCTAGGCTCATAATCATCATTCGACATGGCCAGTCTGAAGGCAATAGTGAGTAGTAACGGGACAACTGCACATAAGCAACCGAACTCTAACAGCGCACCAGAAAACAGAGAGATACACCAGACCATTCCCGACCACAGGGTGAAGCTGACCCCCGATGGCATGGCACAGGCTCGCGACGCTGGTCGTCGACTACGAGCCATGCTGCGGCCCGACGATACACTACAGTTCTACACCTCGCCCTATCGACGAACAAGAGAGACGACGGAAGGCATCCTAGAAACACTAACCTCGGACGATCCCGACCCGTCGCCTTTCAAACGATCCAACATGAAGATCTACGAAGAACCACGCTTGCGCGAACAGGATTTTGGAAACTTTCAGCCCTGCAGCGACGAGATGGAACGTATGTGGCAGGAACGTGCTGATTATGGCCATTTCTTCTATCGCATCCCCAACGGCGAAAGCGCTGCAGATGCCTATGACCGTGTTTCAGGTTTCAACGAGAGTTTGTGGCGCCAGTTTGGCGAGAATGATTTTGCGAGCGTGCTTGTGCTTGGTATGTTTTTGATTTTCTTCGCCCACGAGTCACGATAGGTGCCACCTACCATGCAGGGGAGTTGTCCTGCTAACATACATATCAAAGTAACACACGGGCTCATGTCCCGAGTTTTCTTGATGAAGTGGTATCACTTTTCCGTCGAGTACTTCGAGGACCTACGTAACGTCAATCATTGCGAGTTTCTGATAATGAAGCTCAAGCGTGACAGCGGGAAGTATATTCTACAAAACAAATTACGGACTTGGTCCGAGCTACGTCGCGAGCGAGCCGCTGCCAAGGCCAAGGAAGATAAGGAGAAAGGGGAAACCCCAGGCTCAAAAGATGTAGCCAAGTTGGAGGCGACTCCAGTCGCGCCACGAAAATGGGGTGGCTGTCCTCAAGGTTGCTCTCATAGCAAGCACTTCAAAATACGCAAAGATCTGTTGGAACTGAGAGAGCATGATGAAGCAAGCGTAAACGCCGGAGCATCATATAATGGTACTAATGGGAATGGCACTGTCGCTAGTCGAAGAACGTTGGGAAGGCGGCAGCTGAACAACTCAGATGATGATTCGGACGATCCGCGTGGCGCCCACCCCCCTTCCATCGACGTGACCAAGGCTCGTGAAGAGGTTGTTTCGTCTCCCGACGGCACACCGTCTTTCATCACAATCGAGGATCGCCTTCGCCACAACTTGAGCACGCCTAAAAAAAACCCTTATCTTCACGTTGGTCGCGATTTCGGCGGCTCCTATTCAGGCCACGCTAGTGAGGAGGACCTGTCGGAGAGCGATGCCCGGGAGAGACTGGCGACGAAGGCCGCGAGGGTTAAAAACGGCGATAGGAACGGTGGCATAACTTTGAACGGTAACAAGGATGGCAGCAAGTATCCGGCTCGCCATGCGCATGCTAATAGGCTTGGCGATGCGCCGAGTAATTCGGATCAGGGCTCGGTCTCGGACGATGGGAGCTTCGAAGAAATTGAGGAGGACCTGGATAAGGCCGAGCAGGAAGATAAGAGCGTGCGTGGGAGCGTTTATTGAAAATCTAATTGGCATACGGATGGATGAGTGAGAGTGAAAAGCGGTGGTGATATCCAAATTGTACTATATCTAGAAAAGCCTTGTGTTTTAGAATACCCCGGCTAGATATATCCGTGCCAAAATGATATTATGATAATGACCATGAATATTTTTGAATTTTCTCCAATCTGCAATAAGCAATCTAGTAATCTCGTCGAGGATAGTCGTCCACTTGATTGGGTAGAACACATAATTAGTTTTCTCCGATTCTTATTATGAAAGAAGAATGGGCTTCGTCTTATCATACCCGTCTGTAAATGGTATCTTCATATAAAAACATAGAATTTACTCAATTCATATCCTTCCTGACTACTATGAACAAGCTGAGTACTCTATGTTATTTACGTCCTAGCCAGGTTTCTTTCTCTACACTGCGTTATTCATGAAATCAATGATTCCCATGCATTACTAAAATTTCCATGTTCGCTACCGCCTCGCACATCCGCGCACCGAGTACTTGCTACAACTTGAACAAGGTTGTCGTCACGAGGCGGCTGTTCACTGCATTTTTAGCCCTGTGGGAGGGGGACTTGTCATTCAAACTGCATAAGTCAAAATACAGCAATAGTTATCGTCCAATCGCTTAGGGGTGAACTTGGGGGCTTTTTGCACTGCATTTTTAGCCCCATGGGAGAGGGCTGTCGAACAACCTGTTTAAGTAAATAAAAAGGCAGCACCCCAAGACCCCAACTCTTTAGAAGAATTGGTGTCTTCACTGCAATTTTAGCCCCACGGAAGCGGGCTATCAATCAGCCTGCACATGTAAGTCAAAAGGCAGCAATGATTCAATCTAGGCAGTTGTCTGTAGCACTACCACACGGACTATATTGGGATTGTAACTAGGCGATAGGACCGTTGATATTATGTAAATATCCTACGATTCTCATATTCGGCTACCCATGTTCTCTTTCACTCACTGTCGTATTTGCCCGATAATAGCGATGCGGATCTGAATAGGCAGGCTCGGGCGAGCAAGAGCGACGCCTTTGTATATTTACACCTATATCGTCGTCAGGATACAACGGAGGACCAGACTGTATAACCTCTTTGATCCTCTGGCAGATTATTTCCATGTTTGCTGGCGTTTTACAATCCCGCGAATATAATGCTTGCTACAAACTTGAGCGGTATAGGCGCGAGCATGAAACTCTGTATAACAAGAGCTAGAAATCCATGGCTTAGATTAGGGCGTCAGGGATGTCATGCAATTCCAGTCCTCTCCTTCAGACCTGCTGGTGATCTAGTTCTATACATGTGAACGCTTCGCTTCCGCTCCTCGCTTTTGTTCGTTTCATCTTTCCCGTCTCACTCCATGTTAGCTGAGTTTGTTATATGCCGCTCATGTGATTATTTACATGATGTTGGAGGCTCCGGCCCGCGGTCTCGGGTATCCAATTAATTCCAGTCCCCTGAGAGTACTCTTTCACTGCATTTTTAGCCCCAAGGAAGAGGACTGTCAAACTAACCTGCATATGCAAAGGTAATTGACGATGCGGGGTCTTGCACTGCATTTTTAGCTCCCAGGGAGAGGGTCATCTATTGGAGCTCCATACCTAGGGTGGGTGATAGCTAGACACTTGTCGTTACATGAAGGACTCTAAACAAATTCGTAGATGCTATCTGGCTATATACAGAAAGTCTCTTTGTTCTATGCCTGTTCCTCGTGACCCTATCATCAATCACCCTGCATACTAAAGTAAAAGGCAGCAAGCCATAAACAATACTTGAGTCTGGTTGCCTATGCCACATCAAGGTAACGCATTTTGAGCTGCAATCACTCGTTTCTCGAAGCCGAACCAGGTTTACTGCTGAAGCGATTAGGAGATCGATCACTATGCTGCATTAGAGGCTTATTTCATGTGTGATAGTCAATTTTTTTTGTATTGTGAGAGGTACCGGTAAGATGTGAGATGCCTAAGGTCGGTCATTGTTAATCACAGTGGGTGGGGTTTTTAGGTGCTATTCCCATGATTATCACTTGGTTTGAAGGTATATTCATACTATATATCTATTCACTGTCTATTTCTTGGGCGGGTTTGTAGTCGTCTTGTAGATAGGTTGAGTTGGGCCGGGTGCAGAGTCTATATCAGCTCCTACTGGGCAGATATACTTGGAACTTTGAGAGAGGTAGTTTGAGGTAAACCAATATACGCAGTATCCGGAATCCAGTCCTCTATATACATATGTATATATGTGTGCGGAGGTAGTTGGCTTTGTAAGTACGAGTATGTCTCGAGACTGACTGAAGATTGAAGTCGGGTTGTGTACATGAATATTATTTTTTATCTCGCGTGAAACGTTCCAGAACAATGCCATTTAGCTGACCATGTACAGATATATCAGTACTCTATCTCGAAAAATTGAAGCGTCATAGTATCGGACTATGACTTCTCATTGTGTAATATGGCGAGCGCTGCGTAGTTTTTGGCGAGTAAATAATCTTACATACAGGAAGACTGCATAGCATATTACCAGCGCACAAGGAGACAAGACTCAGATTTAATCCTGCTGTCTGCTGATGGATGTTGCGGGGTTGGCAGAGTCTTATCGTTGCATGGGCATACCAAGAACTTCGGTAAATCTTTCTTCAATGTACTGACTAAGAAATTCGCATAATGTCGCTTTCTAATAAATAAGCGAGTGAGAAGTACTTATTCCGATTCAATAATCATTTATTCGACGTGTTGTGTATAGCAAGGTAAAAATGGAAGCACCTCAAATTTATCCATCTATATTATCGGGTTCTGTCTTCATTACAACACCACGTCTAAGTTTGTACGTCTGGCAACAAAAAAAATGATCACCAATAATTATAGAACGTCTTGTCAAGGACAGGAAAAAGATGCGGTGAGTGTGGATCGAACACACGGCCTTCAGATTGATGAATGAAGTGGACTTCAGTCTGACGCTCTCCCAGCTGAGCTATCCCCGCTCGGATGAAATCTCTAAGTTTTATGTTGGCATAACACCGTCTCACTGCTATGGAGAGGGCTATTTTCGAGTGCAATCTTGGGGATTGAAACCAAAGACCCTGGTGAACTGTAAGCAGGGTTGGCATGTTTGATGTGCTAAGCCAAGTGACTTTACTTAGGCTTTTGCCAAGAATACACGGATTCAAAGATGCCAAGCCAAACCGTAACATGCTACCTTCACGAACTTGCTAAATTCAGTACGGACCGGCGCTATCTAACTACGTAAGCAATCTTATGACGCCAGTGTACCACATGAAAATTATGGTCAAATGGCATCACTGCAAGATGCAGAGCAAGAGAGAAATGAGAAGATCGGTATCGCACACAAGTTATGATAGATAGGTAAATATAAAAGGAGTTTCTACATTGGCACTCGACATCAGTTGCCGGTCGCTTTACTCAGAAGCCTCGTATCTCGCTATCTTTTCTGGCTTTCGAGATACTATACTACTTTTGGTAGGCGACCTCGGGTCCTTCAAAACGTGTCGCCCGAGAGTCTGCAACGCTCTTGTGTGATCTAACAAATATTGGTGCTGTCTCATATTTTAGTAAGACCCGTGTTCTTTCTATATGTAGTAATACTTACCTTCTATCTCCGATGCTTACCATTAGAATATCGGGTTGAAATGACGCAATGTTAGACGCGATAATATTCTGGGCTTTTGTGTTTCGAGGGTAGCTGATGATAGGTATTCCAATCCTAGGCGCGATTACGAAAGTGACTGCCGATAGTTAAAAGTGCCTGAATTGTTAACCCGCGACTAACCCGCGATGCGTTGTGTTTATGACGGAAGTGGGAAGAGAAGGTCAATGAATGAAAAATTGGCTGCAACGGTAGTCCACCATGATCAATTCTTTTGGTTCTTGTGGTTGTTTGAATGACGAATATAGGATACGTTGCTTGCTATCTCCCGTATAAGGATATATACACTATGTCAGACACAGCCTTCACTTATATAAGAAGGTATAAGTTGTTTTGATAGACTCAGTTGCATTGCCATTCACAAGCGTATAACAGCTAATGGCAGTCAGGTCAAGCGGTTTGCTTTATCGACGTCGTATTTGTATCACTTTAGAGATATCTAGTAGATTAGTAGCCTACCATATAAGATAAATGGTACACACAAGGTCTCTTTTAGTGGTAAATGCTGTGAAATCTGGCTGATATAAGCAGCCACCTATCTGGTTGTGTGTGTAAAAGAAGCTAACCAGAGTGTTCCCCCAACTTGTATAATTGATCACGTGATAATACAGATATGCGCATTGTGCTAACATAACATAAATCCTAAATCGGCCTCAGTAGTTTTCAGGATCGGGCTCAGTCTCAATACTTTATGGAGGATGAAGATCTTCTTGGCATGTTTGAAAAGACGATATGGCGCTGTTGGCAAGGGGACAATCTATAATTAGGTTTAGGACGTTTCGTGTCATTATAATGAGTCCATCGTCCTCGTGGGACGACAATACCTTTGATATCTCGTGAAGCGTATTTACACTATCGCTACCAGAGAAAAATGAAAGCTGGAAATCCCATAGCAATCTAGGCAGTGCCAATCCATCCATGGCCTATCGGGGAAACAGCAAAAGCTCTAAGTGGGCTCAGAGATGGCAGTCCCTGATCAACAGATTCGCAGGCTATTTTAGGAACAGGCACGAACCACAATCGATAAGTGGAACCCGGGGGTTAGAGTTTACAGTAAACTCTAAAGCCATTACCCTTACTCTCAGAACTTGTGAAACCGAGCAACCGACCTCGAACACAGTGTATATCAAAGCCGTATGAGAAAATTAAAACCACAAGAGCAATTGTATTATAATAGCTCAAATGTCAGGTTACTGATATTCGCTTCCGCTAAATAGCAAGCACTGTCTTGACATGTGGCAAAAGACTTAGAGTTAATTTTATTCATTATTCCAAAGACCGTATACTTGATATAATACACTTATCGCGTGCAACGGTTTTGTCTTATCTGTGGTTTTTCTACACATACAAAGTGTGCTTATGGGGGTAAGTGATACGAGTTAGACGAAATGGATCAAGTGCCGTACGCACGAGCCTCAGCCCTAAACGAGAAGGGTTGCTTATCTAATGAGGTATCTACCGAGGCGCTACAGCCACAAAATGGCTGTGGCACGCGGGTACTCCCCTCGGCTCGGCTATCTCTAAGCTTAGAGTAATTTCTTTTGTCAGATACGGGGCTTTTAAGCGAGCGGATAACTAATACAGGATAAGGGTTCGAGAGATTCGAGTCCATATTACTTAGTGTTGGACTAAATAATTAGTTCCCTCGTTTTCTCGTACTATTCCACTACCTCTGAAAACGAGAACTTTAGTCTAGATCTCCACAAATAGTTCTCGAGTACGTAGATGATCAGAAAAGTGTTTCATCTTCAATAATACTGGGGACGATTATCTAAATAGGGCATAAGCGTCGAGACCACGGAGGAAAGTCTTTCGTTTTAATCTCGTCTTAGTATTTGGCTATCCAGCACAGCCGGGTCTAGTTGTCGTAAGCACAACTTGGCACGCTAACTAACTGACTGAGCATGGCCACCACGTTCTTGCACCCAAGATCGACTGCACGAGCCATTCTCTGGTTCGAGTCTGGCCCTATCTTTCTAAAGCCTTACAAACCCACAAGTCCCTGGCTAGATTAGTCTCATACCGGCTTCAATACCCGCAGTTCAACGTGTGGTTCATATACGATAATGGGTTTCGCGATCCACGACGTCTGTATTGCCGGATGACAAAAAATAATCCCCAAGCTTAGAAATGCGCATGTCGTTGCCGGTACGATTCCTTATAATTAATTTGTGGTAGCGTCAAATGAGGTAGTCAGATCGCTTGAATGACCAGCGGATCCTTGATGTAATACGTATCGTCGATATCCCCGCTTTTCATCAGAAGTTTATTTTGTTTCTTGTTAAGTCGATTTTCTTTTCCCCTTTTTTCACGGTAATGATTCGGTTTTAGATAATAACGGCCCGAACCATCCCCGTATGGAGAAATGAAAGCTTTGGGCATATGGCTAATTTGCCACCGATATCGTTGACTAGGGCAGATAAACTAGGAGCGGAGCGTCGCGCGCGCATGGATATGGATACCATGCTACCCCTGGTGCACGGTGCGTAAAAGAGTACGAGCTCGCGGCCCGGACTAGGACAGGGTGCGCATTTTGTCCCCGCTGATTTTAGGGGTCAATTGGAATTTACTGTAAGTGAAACGCCACGCTGATTACTAGTTGTGTTCGCTAAGTATGCGCAGCATGTGTTGACGTGTATTCGGACGGACCTGAGGGGAAATATCGTAGAAGTATGGTCGCGATGATAAGGACATGCAGGACATGCAGGCGTATAGGGGTTTGGGACTGTGTCACGATAGACAGAGATGCGTTGACACCTTGTCTCGGGTAGGAACGAACTTGGCAGTTCATGCACAACATACATATGCATGACATGTCTCAGCGGTGAGAGAACGCGCGCATATTTTTGAACCCGAGCTTACCGATAGAGAGAATCAACCAACAACTGAAAACGAAAACAACCAATTCAATTGATCATGAAAAATAAGCTTGTAAATAGAATGATATTTTTACGTCCATTGCGCATAATATACTACATAATAACTCAGATAGCCGTCCGCTTACACAACCCCCAAATCCTCCTGGTATCGTACTCGTGTGAAGCCTCAATAATAAAACAAACCCATATTACCAAATGCGCCAATTCATACCCGTACATGAAAACTCTTATGTAGAAGACCTGATCAAGCTCAGCAAGCGACTAAATAAACTAGGCCTGGAGGCCGCCGCTGGCCGTAGCGCAGGGCGCTCAGGAAGCGACTCAACAAGCATCAAAGTCTTGTGGTCGTCGAGGGCAGTGGCATATCGCACAGCCATAGAGTGCACGCAGTCCTTGGGCTGCATCTCGTAGGGGCACATGATCCAGCCAATGCCCGCGAGGAAGGACTTGCGGTATTCGTTACGGAGGTCCTCGTCGGTGCTCTTAAGGTTATCCTTGACGCCGTATTTGGCTAGCATGGCCAGGTAGTGGTCGACGATCTCCCACTCGTGGGCGCGACGGTCCTCGATGGTCAGTGCGCCGGCGATAAAGTAAGATACGTCGTGGAACGCGGAACCGATGTGGATCATCTGCCAATCAAGGAAACGTGGGGCGCCGTTTTCAAGGTATGTGTTACCAAGATGCGCATCGCCGTGCAACAGGCACTGGAACTTGGGGTTACGCGAGCGGTAGTGCTTCTTGAGCACTTCTGTTACACGTTCCTGATCCTTGAGGTACGGGTGCACGGGCGGACGGTCGGCGCCGTTGACAACGGTTTCGTATGTTTGCATAAGGGTAAGGAGGGCCTGGTCGTAGTCGGATGTTAACCAGGGATAGTCAGCAGGTTGCACGCCCCATGTCTTAGCGTGTAATGCGGCAAGCTGCTCGACACCAGCGCGCACGCGGTCCACGGGCCATGTCTCCACTGGGTTGCCGAACTTGCACCCGCGCGCCGCCAGATCCTCCATGACGACGATGCCCTGGGAGGGGGTATGGCCAGCCCAGTACGCCTGGGGTAGCTCCATGTCCTTTAGCTTAGGCGCAATGCGGTTGAAGAATTCGACCTCGCGCTGGTAAATCATGACGATCCAAGGCATCTGCTGGATGAAGGCTGGGTTGAAGCCACCCTTGACACATAGTGGCTTCTCTCCTTCATCGTTACCGGCTGTTACGAACACTTTCGTGGCCGTGCCGGGCAACTCATTGGTGCGCTTTACTGACTTGACCTTGAGACCGAGGACGGATGAGAGCCATTCTGGTGTGATCTCATCAGGGATAGCGGGTAGGATAGGAGCTGAGGGTTTTATAGGTTGATTGTGTAGAGGGTTCTTGCCCACGGGGATGTCAGCAGGCCTCTGCTCTAGAATCATATCAGACATAGCCATTGTGATGGTGATTTAAGGAGTGTGTGGTATAAAATGAAAGAAAGTAACGAGTAGACTATGAATGTGAGCTACTGGTATTATATGGCCAGCATGAGAGGGGAAGAGACGAGATGATGAGTATAGAATGAGGAAATAGACACACAATTCCCTCATCATCTCGACCGGCAGGGCGAACCTTTAAACCAATTTCTCTCTCGATCCTTGACACCTCGCCTGGCGCAGCATCTCAGGAGCTGGATGTTGTTAGATTGTCAGTTACTTAGACCTGCATGGCGGGGTTCCAGTCGCCCGCACCCCTCCTATTCCCTATCCTAACTAAAATTGCAAGCTCCTGCAGCAAATAATACATTTCAATGCACCTAATACATAGTAAGGGCTGGATCCTGGGCTCCAGCGGTGTAGATCGTCTCCAGCCTTATCTGCTGAGGACCGTCTGTACCGAACCCTTGAAACAATGAGCGAGAATACATACGTAGTACAGTAACGGAGGCAATAGCGTATACAATACGCGGGCCGGGCCACAAACGGGTTGGTAAGATTTACATTGGTACATACATAACTAGTTGGTCTTACACATAGTGTATTGCATCCTTGATATTAGGTTGTATCATGAGACACTAAGTCCCCAGGATGAGAACTCTTAGCGCGATGCTAAGTGCTGGGAACTTGCTATTAGGGATAACAAATACAGCGGATATTGCCTAGTTGAGATGTCGCTAGTCATAGTAACCTCGTACACCATCTCAATCGGCCTATCAATTTCCTGGTTATTTCGATTTGGCCTAGCAATTGACCCTCGTTGACTAGGATGCTTGCGTAACTGCACATCTGTAAACAATAGCGAAGCTCCCGTCCAAGAAGAGATTTGGGGGCGAGTCATTAGCTTTGAGCTAACGACATTCATCCTGGGCTTATACTGAGAATGTCGTAGTCGCTTGGATGTTAGTGGTGCTTCGTTACTGCATGTTGGTGACCCCGCATAAGTCGCGAGCTAGATGGGAAACGATGATACGCTCTGGACATTTGACAGTTCCGTCTTTGGCTAACTCTTGACTGCTGTGCCTAGTTTGGCGCAATGTGCCCAGAGAGCGATCGATGCTGAAACGAAACTCTGCTCATTGTGGCACACGCAACTCATGCCACCCAGCTAAGATGGGGATGTCCAAAAGAATCAAAACGTCCGAGAGTGTTTTAGTAATTTGTTAGGGGTGCCCATGATGATAGTCATAGTCTTTAATTGGTTGGACGATTGCTATAGGGTCAGCCATGAAAGTGGCACCATATGCCCCATGCTATACTCGTATGCTAACTGCATAAGTGCTTGTAACTGGATAGTCTAGATCTTGGCCTGGGTTTAACAACGAATCGATCGAGACCTCAATCAAAACGTGCATAGAAACGGATATTAAAGAATAAAATTTGAAGTGAGGCCATACTGGCAGCAGGTCATAAGCTACTGCAACCGAATTATACCTCATTTAAAGCATTAGCCTGGGCTCGAATAGTTAGTTGCCCATTTGCCAAACACACAAAAGGCATTGCCTAGCGGCAGCTACGGAATGCGAACAAAGATCGATTCCATCGAGAAGCTCTATCGAGGTACGCCTCATCCTCCTAAACGACCCTGGTTAGTAGATAAGCTATTGAGGTAAGGTTGTGGGGCGATTGAGCGAGTAAGGTTATATTCGTGGCAAGAGAGATGGAGGGATATGGGATGATCGTTCGAGGTAACCCTAGTTGCAACTAGGGGCACGAACTGGGTAAGCATGAAAGCCAAGGGTCAATAAGTTCCCATTCTCAAGTTTTTTAGCAGCACACAATCCATTGTAATGCTAATCGATGACGGGCAAAACGGAGGATGGTGAAACGAGATGCACACGCAAAGTAATTTGATGAAGATACTAGCTTACCATAAAAATCAGCTGTCATTTGTTTGTGGGTTAGGAATTTTAGATGAGATGGGATCTGTTCGGCTACGCATTTTTTAGGTAAGCGAAGTCGTATCAGCCTTTGTAAGAAGACTGAGAGCGGGACAAGCCGATATTTATTTCCTCAGAAGAGGACAGATGCTGCGAGAGCGGACGAGATGTCGGTGAAGTGCTGAAGAAATTGCTGCAGTAGTGTATGCTGTTGGTGGTATTGGTGCTGACGATAATGGGAGACACCCACCAACTTGCAGTTATTGTACCTGCGGTTGGGCTGATGTCAGACTCGGGCCGGACCCAATTACATCGCTCGAACTAGACTTAACTGGGGCAAGATTGTGCGAGGACAACCTGAACAGACCACTGCTTTTCGTAAAGCAGGATAGTGGGGCCGGTTGAGACTTTATAAGTTTAGCCAATGAAAAACGTTTCACGTGACTTGCACAACCTCATATACCGGGCAAATTATTGCAGGATAAGACATAAGTCAGCACTTATTCCCACCCTCTTTTCGACCCCCTGCCTTTTTAGAGGGCGAATAGAGGCCGACGCGGGGCTATTTCCACGTAATTCGAGCGATTATTCGAAGAGTATACTTCGTACTGTGATACTGTATAGCTTGGTTACACCACTATATACTAGATTCTATACGTGCGGCGCGGCCCGTATGTTTATCAACCATAGAAATACGATAGGCTCTAAATCCCTATCTATATAGGACCATTATTGATGGCCCGATGTTCAACGTTTGACAGAAATGCCACATCTGCAGTAAAGTCCCAAGCATCATATCATCCCAAGTTGTTGGGTCTTCGGTTGCATTCTTCTTTCCATTTGCGTTCGATGTTCCTGACATTGACAGCTACACTACTGTAAGGAGAAATGCTAAGAGGATTTGTGTCTCGATGCATCCTTTCCCGAGGCCCCCGGTCCAAGGGTGCGCCAAGGACGCAGGGGTGCAGAAGCGAGGCGGGGAAACAAAGCGATTGACCAATCGTGACGCCGCCGGCAACGGCAATTTGGTCGCATTTTCCCTCGCAGCCGATTGCAACCCACACTTCGGCTTTACTACTGTAGGGGACGAGGAGCCTTTCGTCGTTTTGTAGTTTCTGGATGGTAGAAAATGTCCGGCTTCGAATCATTGGCCTTCTTCTGAAACCTGGACTGTCTAAGTAGACGAAGTTAATCTCGAACGAGGTCAGTTATTATATTAGAGGGACTTTCCATCCACTGGTCTAGTCTTTACTGTATTCTCGAATTTCTTTACAATGAAGGATTTATTCAGGAGGATTTTGTCTTTACCAGCGGTTATGACCTATCTCACAATGTCAATGTGATTATGCATTGAGGCGCACTTACATCAACCTATTGTCCTTAGTGCACAGTAGATTCCAGCTTTGACCTTCTCTCATCAGCTCGTGTCTTGGTGCATAGTCTGCATCATCTCACACATAACTGGCGTAGGACTTGTAGATCTTGATTATATGCTCTGTACAGTGATGCTATGGCGCGCTGAGGGAACCAGAGTAGGTCTAGGCTTGGATGAATCAAGTTTATTCTACACTAAATCATGTACTAATCCGGCTCCATGTTCAGCGCTGTGGAGGTAAAGATGACAGCTCCTGTATTAATGAAGGAAATATACGTGTACTGATCGGAATACCTGGGATTATCAACCAGGAAACGCTGCATAACAACCCACATAATGCGGGTATCTCATCAGAAATTTTGATATGTCTTCCAGGGGTCTTGATTCGCTAGTGATTGTCATCCTGGTAGTAGTCTGGATGCATGGTCAGTGCCAGCCCAGGTCTGCTTCATGCTGATGACGAAAGAGGAAAACGTTCCATTCTATGAGCATGGATACGTCTCACTACAGCGTTATTCGCAATTATGTGAAGGTGGCCTCGCACCTTTCTTTCCGGAAATCTCTAATCTACTGTGTCGAATTGGCAATTTGGCTAGAATTAACGTAAACGATCCACGTGGAAGGCAAATAAGCTTCAGCCATTTTCTGCCCATGCTCTGCCCATACTTTGATAATAGCCAATCGTCGTTACTCAACCTTGCGTGGCAATCTCTGTTTCTTGTCGCTTCCAGGGGGGGCGCGAGATCGCGGGCAAGAATGGCACGGCCTCCCGTCTCACTCCCGCGGGCAGTCCCATCTGGTGCAACCATAACTAGAGAGGACCGTTGTATACGTAGTTCCCCCGCAGAGGTCAGCGATGTCAACCTACACGGGCATCTAGTAGTTTCTGTCATTGGAATACTACCTGTCTCTGCATCTAAGACCTTTCTGCAGAATGCAACCCCTCAGGCGAAGATAATTACATAAGGGCTATCACAATGACACAAATTTCCCATGATTCATTAATGTCGTATGCCATTACGAGGACAAACCTCTATAATCAATGTGATAGTAACCCCTCTTTGGGTCTCGCAATATAGTCGATTCCTATTCTGAACAACTGCGAGATTGACAAGTCAGTTATTGGCCAAGTGATAGACCCATGTGGCAGATGAAAAAGCATGGCAGAATGCATCGTAGCCGTGCTACGCGGAGGAGAAGTCGAGCATCAGCACGCTAATGCAGCCTGCGGAGGTTAGGAACATCTGCACACTAATGCAGATCCCCTGCCACCGCGTCCAGGTTCTTTGCATCCGGACACAGACGAGTGAAGCAAACTTACCACCATCAGCCCAGCCCTTCCCAGTCTTTCCTTCCCAAGTCCCCCCTTATTTACGAACGGTCTCCCAATAGCGTATTACCTGTGCCCCAAGTAGGCTGGAAACCATAGAATTTCCCACCCAAAAAGCACCCCTACAGTCCTCCCCGAGTTCTCTCGACGTCGTACCTGGTTCGAGGGGCTTGTTTGATCAGCTATTGTCATTCCCCATTATAGCATTTAGGGCCGCTTAGCTTAGCTGAATTACTCAAGCAGTCTCCCCACTTTGAGTCTCAAATCCCGTCGCTATAATACATCCTTACCCGCATATCCATTCTGCTTCCTCGTCGAAGCGAATCTACACCACACTCTTTCATCGCTCATTGATGCTTACTTCCTATCCTTCCATGCCCCCTTAGTACTTCGACTAGTCGTACGCCGCCACCATACATACCATCAGTCAGTAAAAATGGCGTGGGCACGAGATAGTCTTCCGCCTGCGATCTACACATTCCTCGCCCTCAACACCATCGCCGTAGGGCTGAGAGTATTTGTCCGGACATGCATGAGCAAATCGTTTGGTTATGATGACTATGCTATGGTGGTTGCTTTTGTAAGCTCAGGATGCATATGCGAAAAGAAGGAAGGATTTCAGGGTTGCTAACATACGGATAGCTCGGTTTTGTGACACTTTGTTCGTTGACGTTGGTTTGTCTGGGAAATGGTTACGGCGAGACATTGGTACCGGAAGGTGTTCGAGTGAGTGTGGTGTCTTACGATGACGTCCCTGCGGAGTTGGGTCCTAACTGGTTTTCGTTTTCAAGTTTTTCGTCGCATCTACAATCACCTACGTTATCGTTCTTTATGTCGCGAAGCTGAGCGTGGCGCTCGTCTTACTCCGAATCGCAGTCACGAGCAAGGGGGTACGGATACTGTTAATATGCTCTATTGTGATTCTCACGATTTGGACGACTGTCACGACATTCATTGTTGCGTTCCAGTGCGTCCCACTCTCACTGGCTTGGGGAGTGGGTGAGGGAACTTGTCTACCGGCAGCCGTCCTCGCCAACACGGGTTACTCCATTTCCGCTATGGACATAGCTTCTAGTTTCCTTTACGCCGGCCTACCAGCCTACTTGTTAAAAGGTGTTCAGCTCAGCACGAGGGTGAAGGCTTCCATCATCATCCTTCTTGGATTGGGTGTCGCGAGCTCGGTGGTTACTATCATCCGCCTGAAGTATCTCGTCGATGTTGCGAACTTAGTATCGCCCACCGGCGTTGAAGCTGCAAATGCTTATTTGACTACATTCGTTTAGTAAGTTCCCGAGATCTCCGACTGCTGTTGAAGGTTTCCATACGACTTACAATTCCTTTTTAGTTCTATTACTGAAGTCGGCTTAACCCTCTTCACCGGTTCTCTAGCTGCTCTGCGGCCATTACTGAAACTTGTGCCATTCGGACAGACGACTGGCAAGGGATACGGAACTTACGGCGCCTCAACAAAGGCATCGGGGGTACGAGATGAGATGGGCAACAACATGAAGCTACAGGACTTCAATGATGGTGATAGCCAAGATTTCATCGTGCCAAAGGGCCGAGTCGCGAAAACCGTGCAATATGAAGTAAAGTACGCTGATGTATAATGAATAACTAAAAAAAAAGGCGTCAGGGCTTTATCTTACACAATATTGGTCACATCGGCGGGTGGACATACTCATTAATCTTTTTTTTGTTCATTTCTTGGTGTACTGGCGTAAACACCTTCACATAGGGTGCGCAGCTTTGGTCCTTCTCAAAGTCCGGCGTCTACTGGAAAACGTGTATTTATACCACTGGGAAACAAGGGCCCAATATGAAAAACCTTTGACAGAAGCGAAGTGTATTTAATTATGTATAAAGTGTGTAAGTTTAAAGTTTAGACTCAAGAAAATGCGTCACGCGTGTGCGTAGTTATCTATCTACCCATTTTGTCTTCCTGTAGCTGTGTAGCTGTTGTCGCTTCCCGAACTCCATGCCAAACATTACCATCACTTAAGTCAAACCACTTCCACCCAAGTCTACCGAGTCTATACCCATCATTGCCCTTCCACTAGATCGCGAGACCACCAGAACACAAGGAAATTTAAAGATCGTTTAGGTTGTAAAATCAAGGAGTTGGGTTGTACCGCGGACACGTCGCTGACCAGAAGCAGTTGCCGCCCAGCATCAGGCTAACACTCTCGACGTACTTTGTCATCGTTGTTGAGTAGTTGAACCTCCTCAACAAGACTTGGCCGAGCTCGCGAGTAACTTGTTCGTGGTGCACGATCAGACCACGAAGGAAGACGGCAGCGTCCTCTTCGCTGAGCTCGTATTGTTGCATGATAACAGGAACGGCGTTCCACTTGCGGTCGCCCTCGTCCACTGCTTCTGTCCTCTCGACGTTCCAAGAGTAGAGGTCGTTGGTGAGACCCATGACACGTCCGGCGGACATGTAGAAGTTGTGGGCTTCATCCGTCTCGGCCTCATTGAGATGTATACCCATGGTCCATTGCATAAAGCTGTCCATGATACTGTGATCTGGTTAGTATGAATGGACAAATCGAAGTGTTACGAAGGAGTGCTAACCCATAGCCGACGTTCAGGATACGGTATTCAGTATACTTCTGAATAGTGTTGAAGGGAGTCTTTTGGCTGTCGTAGTTGTCGAGATACGCCTTCAATGAAGCAAGAACACGAGGGGCACCTTTGCTGTCCATATGGTTCAACCTTGTACCGAAATCCTTGAAGAGATTGGCGATCACACTCTTCTTGTCTGACTTCTGAGCGCCGGTCAAAGTGTCGCGGACGCTAGCGTGAACCTCGACGGCACCGGCGTGGTCAACATCCTCCATAACATCTATAGCACGACAGAGTCAGTCAAAGCGTTCTGGGGAAAGAATCTGGGGAAAGTCTGAGCTCACCATCGTATAACCATAGGCTCTCAATAATCTCCGTGGCCAACTTTACCCTTTCCGTCTTTCCGTTGGGCCAGCATGTGGCGAAGAAGTTTCCATGAGGACCGGCGGAGTGGGATCGGAACTCGGTGTTTCGGGCAAAGTCTTTGAAGTTTTTCCGGGCACTGAGGGCGCCTTGGTTGATCTGGTTGTCCTCCTTGTGGACCCGCACAGGGAACGTTGTGATTGACTGTGGGTGAGAAGCTGTCTTGATTTTGATTGATGAAGGCTTCCTCCTCAGTAAAGGCCGAGGAAGTTTCAACAATGAAGAAGGCTTATCAGCTTGTAATAACAAGCCACCAGTAAGTGTGATTTGCGTCATCTTGTTCGTGGGTTGGGTAAGCTAAAAGGAGTGTGATGAAGTACAGAAAACCAGTCTGTGCTCGTTGTGGCTGTTGTGTGAGGTGATTTGTTTGGGTGATGGACATTCGGTAATGAAATGGGACGGAACGGGCTTTGCTTTATACTGCTTGCTTGCGTGGCACGCACAGTAGCAGAACCATGGAGTGAGCTGACATCATGCAGGGTTTGTGCCGAACCTGGCACCATCCAAGCCTCTATTGCTCTGGGATAACACCGTTCTGGAAGAAATTTCTCTCCACTTGGGATCGCTGGGCCTGCTCGGGCTCTGCTCAGGGTTCTGGGAAGTGAACCCGAACCAATGGTCTGGGAAATTTTTGACAGAAAATGTGGAGGAAAATACTTAAATGAAGTCACATACCCTGTCGCCAGCTAATGAAAACGTGGCGTAGGATTCAAGCCGGCCCAAGGACATGGGACCGGATTCGCCTTCCGGCGCTCAAAGAGAAATCATGTGATCATAGTCGCTCTTCGATGCCTACCAGAACCTAACAAGTTGATCATCACGCAAGGTTATCTCCATATCCCGGTGTTTTGGTAAATTACAGTTCACCGAAGCGAAGTCGTCAGCCTTGTGAGCACGGTTATACCACGAGTAATAGGAACTTCAAGTGAGCAGGTTTTCCCGGCTGACCCCAGCCATGAAATCCTACAATACGTATGACTCTCTCGTCATGTTCCAACCGAGATCATTGATTGGCCTCAAGCGAATTGCCGAGTTTGGCAACTGCGTGACGGATCACGCAAAGGGCGCTTCCCCCCGCTCCGTGAATTGCATCACATGTTGGTCATATGAGCAGGACGCCTGCAAGGGATCATTGCGCCGTTCAGCGTCGTATCCAGGCCTCCCTCCGTGTCATGAAATGCCTTAGGACAAGAGATCGGCCTCGCCAAATGACCCCGGATTGGCGTGGCTGAACCTGTCTCACCGTCGGCGTCGCGACGTTGTCCCGGATTCGATAGCGGGTACACTACATGAACGGCCGTTACGATATCTGCAAAATCGCAAGCCTCCAGTCTGGAGTATGGCCGAACAAGGACATGGCCGCAAGTCGAAACATGAGCCTTGGCTCAAAACAGGAATCCGCTGTGGTTTATTTGCGCCACGAAAATTTTCTCGGGTCTGACATGTTCTATAATTGCGCCCAGTTCGGGCTCGGTCCTGGATCCTTGCGTGCGCCGCAAGGTCGTGATGAGACACAAGCGCTCAGTCCAATAGAAAGGGACCCTGGGGTACTTGAGCACTGGCAGAACAAGGGACCCTTGGACTTACTAGTACGTGAGTCACTCAGTCACTCTAAGCGCCTGGAGAAGCAGCCAGCGAGCCATATATCATCACGACAATAAGTGCACATCTTATAGTATCAAAATGTATGCCCGGACGTGAAACTGTGCTCGCTTCCAATCGACAGGTTAGTGTACCAGCCAAGCCGGCAGAATCCAGCGCTTTGGGCGCTTTGGAAACAACGTGTCGATCGTCAAATAGTCGGTCCATCCAAGGGAGTCATCACTCGGACATAAAATTTTTTCTTCTCAGGCGTCCGTGCTTCAGATAGGCAGGCGGGCAACGAGTGAGCCGCCATGCCGCGCTGGGTGGTAGCAGGAACAATTCCCTTGTCAGGCTTATCTGATAGGCTCAGCCTCAAGGACTTGTCTTGTTGTCCTTAATCCACGTGGACAAGTGTGTGTATGTGCGTATGTGCGTATGTGCGCATGTATGAGTTGTGCCGTAGTTGTGCCCTTGTGCTTATCCGTAAAAATAAAAATGTGGTTTATTTTCAGCGTTCAAAGCCCCGTGCATACATATTGACGCCGGTGACGGATTGACGTCGTGCAGCCCGCCCCCATCCCGCCCAGCCACGTGTAACGCAGTCAGCGAACCATATGCGACTGATGCCTAACCTTAGAACCTTAACTGGACATGGAACGAGGGACGAGGAACGAGGATTGAAGCGAGAAGACCTGGGGGCGCACCGACGTGGCTGTTCGAAGCGAACGCCCAGGTTGCCCATTTGGGCATGTTGTGCATTGTTTTGGGGGAGTGCACAAGGCGTGACGTCCTCATTAGGCTCATTAGGATTAATATTTAAGCGTGCTAGGAACAGGCATAGCTATATGCAAGCCGTCATAAGGCGCCCCACTTGGCTGCGTACGAGCCGACCGCCGAGCGCCGAATGTCTGGAACGTCCGATAAGTCATGCATAAGACCCCAGATCTACGCTGTCATGCAACCTCACGAACGCTCTCTCGGTAGCGATCACGCCACAAAGAGCCACAGCAAGACGTGCAACCACCACACGAAGCTATCAGAATACCATCCGTCCGAGATGGTGCTTTGAGACAGCTATTTTGCTGGTCTGGGGAGGGCAGCTATGGATACTACTGATGTCTCAGTTTAAAGTGCCGAATCCATTGTGCCGGGTCTACCAATGCACGAGCTTTGACCGCCACAATGTTTCACCTGACCGCTCTACTGTAATAATACCACTGCTAATGAACTCCGTATTATTCACCGCTTTGCTATGTACGAAGCCTATGTATGTGACGGATATGGGTGCATACGGGCATGATCGAATCAGAATGTAAATATCCATAGATACGCAATGGGAAAGGTGAGTTAGGCATCACGCGGTCACGGGATAAGGCACTTGGCATCGTGCATTAGAGGCGGTATCCAAGGTGAATGGTCAAGCCACTGAGGCGGCGGTGTGCATTAGCAACCTCGACTTGGGATAAATGTGGACGAATCGGCAAATCGGTCCTAGCACGTGCATCAAAATGTGATAAGTGACATGTGTTTCTTGATCGGCATTCACATGGCCAGAAAAAGAAACCCTTTCCCACCAGTGGTTGCAGCAGAGCTTGGTCACGAGCCCAATATCCCCATCGTCCCCCATCGTCGAGCTTTTCGTCTTGAGGGGAGGAAGCAAGGCAGCGAAATGAGCGGTGAGAAGGGAGGACCGGGCGTAGCAAACGCTGGGCTTGTAATATAAATGGCACGATTCAGGAAGGCTTCGAGAAACCTTCCATAACGAATCAGGAGCCTACTGAGGTTACTGAGCAAGCCGTTTTGCCCTATCTGAGACTAGAACGAGATAGGGGTCATGGATAATAGGCCCCGGCCAGCCTAACGATCGTCCGGTCTACCGGCCCACCGGGTTTGACGACCCGGTCGAAACGCTCAAAAGGCAAAAGTGCCAAAATGTGGTCCTCCCGACTTCGGCTAGGGAGCCTCAAAATCAATATTGAAAGAGACCGCCCAACATACGTCACGGGGTGCAGTGCAATGTATTATCTTACTGATCGGCATCAGGACAACGTTGGTCATTTAAACGTAAGACATAATGACATGCCTTGTTTCGTGCTCCTGCAACTACGTAATTCTATTTGTTTACTTTAGCGTCGACTAAGAGCTTAGGACAATTACAAAGTGAGGCTCCACGAGCAGGGATAACCAACCATCATCGAGCCCTGGGAAAAAGTTTTCTGACGGATCATAAGCCCGCAAGATTTGGCGTGGTAGAGCTGCGCTTTGCGAATTCGGTATATATTGTCCCGTCCGATCTATTGATGTAGGTCATCGAGCAGATGTTGCAATATTGACAGTTGGCGTGTAACCGGCTGCGAGGCCGCCCTCTGATCACAAACCAAGTTTGCCAAATCTATATCAGTCAGGTCTGGTCGCTTCTGGAGCACGCCCTCGGCCAATTTCCCCGGATACCCGTCGCTTGCGCGCTCGGGCTTAGGTCATCCTGGTAATCAATTTCTGAGGAATCAATACTGTACGCTACGGTGTTTGGCGTTGCGGCTGTTCCGGAACTCCCTTCCTCGCAGCCTTCCCACCCCTGTCTGACTGTGTCTCAAATGAGGCCAACTAGCGATCTCTATATCTATCGATTGTAACCTGCATCATATATGCGACTTGATACTACCTGAGAAACCCTCAATTGTCGTCTTCCTTTTCGCTCGTCTAAATAGATGCTACCCTACCTCTTTGTTCTCATTGTTTTTAAACCCGAGCGGCGTCATCAGAATACTACTACACACTATTCTCGTCGCATATTACCGCGTTGGTCCTGACCCACCAGGATTACGGGAAGGACAGTGTTGCAAGGCTTAAGGCTACAATAAAGAGATTCCTTCTGTAAGTAGCCTAGCCTCGTCCACACAAAGTATTTTCGGAATTCATCACGCAACAAATCTTCAAACGTACCTAAAATTTGTATCTGAAGAGAATGGTGGTCTTGCACACAAGAAATACACTAAGCAGGTAACTGATGGTTTTGCTTTACAAATTACAAATACTTCAACCTCGGGTTGAACATGCACCTGCATACTGGTCTGACGCATTCTATATGCACAAGGTACGTCTAGAAACACTGTTATTCCCGAGCTCTAATGGCACTGACGCTTTGATCAGTCAGCTAGGTGTATAATAAACAGGAACACCCACCCATCGTTATTGCCGTTGCACCGTTGCCGAATGTCCGCTTGCTCATCCATTTCGACACTGTATCATTGGGAGACCCGCCCGTACGAAAAAAAGTAAATCTGAAACTTGGCACGCCTTTTACAGTTATTTCGTGGAGCAGCTTGTTTTCATTATTGTGTATCAGAACCATACGCGCCCGATGCTATGCAATGATACATGCAATGTTCAAATAATCATAAAGCAAAATACAAATGTCCATCACCGGCTTGGGCTGGTAGGAGCGCCGCTGAAAACCGTCCTTTTCCTCGGCCGAGAACGCCAGAAGATGCAATATTGCCATCTCAGCCACAATCGTGCTCGGTTAATGGTTGTGCGCATGTAGAATTAGAAATGTTTGGACATCGCCGAACTAAGATCGACAAAGTCTACGGGTTTCGTGACAAAGTCGTTAAATCCTGCCGCTATACACTTCTCCTGTACGTCAGACATTACGTTGGCCGAAAGCGCGATGATTGGTGTAGGGCCGTAGTTATTCTCCTGTTCCCACTGCCGAATTTCTCGGCAGGTCTGGTAGCCATCCTTGCGAGGCATGTGAAGATCACACTAGTACTTAATCAGCATGTGTCGCATTACCGACAGGTTTGCCTGAAACTTACTAAGATGAGAGAGTAGTATTTCGGGGAGCGTGCGAACACCTTTTCCGTTGCTTCCACACCGTCTGTGGCAATCTCTGCCTCGATCCCTACCTTTTTTAGGTACCGAGAAAGGACCTTTTGGTTGACAGGATTGTCTTCTACCAGTAGGACTTTGATACCTCTGTCACCTAACCGCTTTTCCACGTCTAAGTAGCTCTGCTTTTGTGACTCGACCATCTGTGCCGCACTTGAGCGATTCAGATCAGTACTCACGTCCCGTTCTCCAGCTGGGTCAAAAATGACAGCAAAGCGCGATGGCTTCACAGGCTTGTGTATAAAGAGAATATGCTTGTCTGCTAAAAGTTGTGGGTGACCAGTCTCAGAAGCGAGCTCGAGTACAGCCTGCCGCTGCACAGAATCAGACATAATCACTGTGGTCGTCTTGCCTCCCGAAGAAGCTGCGATTTGGTTTGTGATACCTAGGATCTCTTCTGTAGAGCCGAGATTGACAACAACATGAGTAAATGTGACAGATTCATGGCCACCAATCAAATTTTGAGCCTCAGATGCACGCGTCAAAGCTGTTATCTGTCGTGGTACATCTTTAGGCAGTGTCGTTTCGATATGCTTTGTGATGGCCTCTCTGCTGTATTTCTGAGGGCAAATGATCAGTATCGAATACATTGGTAGTCGGGGATGCCCCAGACCGGACGGAGTGTTCGCTCCGTCAGGGGTAGGAATCCTATGGAGAGATAGCGTTCTGATAGGCATTTCGAACCTCATTTGCGATAGGTCTTGCCCACTTGCCTTAGCCGCTTCACCAAAATGAGCGAGACCAACGTTGACGGAAGAGGCTGATGATGTAGTAGTATTTTGAGTGCGTCCAGATTGCACCGAAGGATTGGAACTGGCCGGTGACGCAATTGCGGGCGAGGCGAATCCGGCATCCGAGCTAGGACTAGCCGTCATTTGCTGTTCTAGTGATTTCTGAAGCATAAGTGGTCTAATTGTCTGCAAAGCCTTGTCTTCCCCTAGAGGTCGTGTTGTCGCCGTCATAGGTGGGGTGCCGGTCACATCAGGGTGATCAGCTTCACTTGGTAAACCAAACCTAGCTGTGAAGGTAAATGTCGAACCCTTCCCTGGCTCCGCGGTGCCATGCATTTCGCCACCGTGGAGTTCCACTAATTGCCGAGAAATCACAAGGCCAAGGCCGCTGCCCCCATGTTGCCGTGTGCTACTACCATCAATCTGGCTGAAAGGCTTGAAGATGAGACCGGCTTCCTCTTTTGTAAAACCTCGTCCAGTATCGATGACAGAGTACTCAAGCATTATTTGACTCTCTCCTAGTTCACCGGACGAGCCCATTTTGACACGGCATCGGCTGAAGACCTCTCCTTCGGACGTGAACTTGATAGCATTACCGATGACATTCAGTAAAACCTGGCGTATCCGGAATTTGTCACCTTTGACCCAAGCAGGTACATCTTCTTCCACTATATAGTTGAGCTCCAGCCGCTTCGCGATGGCCATTGTGGAGACCAGTTCGTTGACGTCTTCAATAAGCGATCTTGTATGAAACCACTCAAATTTGAGTTTCATCATACCAGCATCGACTTTGGAAAGGTCAAGAATATCATTAATGATCATGAGGAGACTGTTAGCACTAGTCTGAATTGTATTTGTAAAATCTCTTTGCTCTTCACTCAGTGTCGTGTCTTGCAAAAAGCTGACCATCCCTGATATACCGATCAGGGGCGTTCGAATTTCGTGAGACATATTGCTAAGGAATCGCCCCTTTGACTCCATGGCCTCCTTTAGTTTTGCCTCTAGCAGCTTATGATCGTTGATATCGGTCGCTGAGCCAAAATAGGAGCTTGGTCCACTGCCGAACCCAACATCATCGATTTCGACGCAACGGATCAAGTGCCATCTATATTCGCCCGTCTTAGACCTTAGACGCAGCTCGGTTGTATACGATAAACGACCGTTACTATCCGTCGTAACTTTGATAATACCTTTCTTAGCTAATTCACTGAGATCGGCATTGGGAAGGTTAGACGCTGGACTGTTAGCCGTAGGTTCGTTCTGCGAGGTCGCAAGAAATGGCTCTGAAGGTGAAATGATTGATAGAACGGGGTTTGACGGGTCAGCAGGTTTGGTCTCCCGAGCGGGCCTGGAGTTGCGCTCAAATGGTACACGACATCTTGCTAAGTCTTCAGGATGAACATAATCTAGGAACCCATTTCCTAAGGGACCGTCTTCGTTCTGACCTGTATAAGCCAGCCACTGCTCATTCGCAAAGGTGATCCCGTCGGTCTCAGTTGCAGTGAAAATGATTTGGGGAATAAGATTAGCGAGGAGGCGGTGTTTTGCCTCGGATGCCTCCACCTCGGCCTGACGGAGTGCCATAAATTCAGCGACCTTTTGGTCATGTATATCCATATAAGAGCCAATAAACTGAACAATGACGCCTCGTTTATCACGCGACGCAACAGCCCGAGCTTGATGCCAACGGTAGGCTCCATCGAAACGACGCAGTCGAACTGTGTGAACGAATTGTTCTCCTGTTCGCAGCGAATGACTCCAGTTGCGCAGATAATCATCACGATCTTCTTCGTGGAAGCTGGCCCACGGATCATCCATCAAATCTGCAATAGTTTGACCTCTGTATGTCAAGTACCTAGAATTTACCCACACAATTTCTCCGGTCACAGGTAACGCTACAAAGACTTGCGCAGGTAACAAATCAAGCATAAGACCTTTCAGGCGGTCTGTTGGTGGGTTCATGCTGACTTGCGTCGCTGGTACTGATCCGGGCCGAGCTTGCGTGGATGTTGTTGGTTTTGTGAGCAGCGGAGTACTTGGAGGCAAAGACTGAAAAGTAGTAGCAAAATCGCCGCCATACGAATGTAACTTCGTGTGTTTGTGGCTGCCCGGACCTGCCACCCATTTTGGATGATCGCTAACATCTTGCGCCGTACGAGATTCTTCCTTCTTGCCCAACGACGTAACTGAGTCCTTTGATACGTGTCGTTGCTTAGTAGATGTCGACAATTCCTCATCAGCGGTTGCATTATAGGCAACGGCATCGGACGTTTCAGTTTCTTTTGTAACAGCGAGTTCTTGAGGTTGTTTCCGGAGGCTTGCCGAGCGTCGGCGCTGTCTATTAGCAACAATTTCCTTGGAATTACGAGATGCGCGATGACTCGTAACACCCGCTGGCGTTTCAACATGTGACCCTCCTTTCGGCTTTTGGTTAAAATAGCTGTCACCACCAGCCGAACCGGGGCTGTTGCCAGCCGTACGGCGGTCAACAATCATACCGAATGATCCTGGGTCCCAGAATGGGGTTCCCATAGGAGACCCTGTTATGCTACGAGACTGTGTGGAATAGTCGCTCGGGCTAGTAAGACTCCCAGCAATCGACCGTTGACCGACGTCCTCGGGTGAAGCTAATCCAAGATGGCCGAGAGTGTTGGGGTTAGCCATCGGCCTGCCATCCGGGCCAATGGCTCCGAATCCGAGAGTTGATGGCCGCTTCCGAGATAAACCCATAACTTCATTCTCGAGATTTGAATAATGTCGACATAACGAGAAGGATGTTGCTAGATGAGGGCCCAGGTGCTCAAGAGAATACCGCAAGTTGGAAGGGTATGGTATAACAGGGCTGAGTATTGAAATTATAGCAATAGGTGGCGGTTGATGCTTCTTGTAATGCTCTTCTGTTCCAGGCCAAGGAGAGGAAATTGTATCATGCCTCGCACCTAGGTTAGTCCTCTGTTGAAGCACAGATGGATCTAGCTTGAATTTTTGGGGCGATCTTGAGAGTAGGATATGATGGAGCGGTATATGGAGAACTGTCCAGGAATTGTCGACGCCAATGGTCTCAGGGGGTTGCACGGATGTATAATCATGTGGGCTTGGACCCGGGTTGAAGGAGCCCTCGTCAAGGATGGGGGTATTGGTGAAAAAAGGGTTTTCCGAAGGGTCTGATCGAACAGCTGGGGATGGGGCAGGGGATTGTGACCATGGTGAAGGAGGGGTTTGTTCGAATTCTTCGTATCTTGGGGTAGGAGGCCGAGGCGGCGCGTCGTCGATGACGGAATAGAGATGTGGGATCCTGAATTTATCGGTTGTTATGGGCTTCTTATTTTTATTCCTTGTCAGAGGTAGACTAGCATTAGCAAGCAACGATGAAAGATTTGTCGAAGACTCGGACTTCATCTGTTTTGTAGAGGTTTTCGCCTTCGCATCTTGTGATACCGGTCTCAGGGTTTTGGCCTTCGACAATTCCTCATCGGCATCAGGATCCAAGTAAGGATAAGTGCGTGTCAAGGCAATAACCTTCCCACGTTCTACGACCCTCCTGATGCCATTATGATCAATGAGGGGATCCGCCTCAAGATCAAGGGCTTGAAGAACTGGCAACACCCGACCCTTTAGTGCCCTTTCACTCTCTATCGTTGTTTCCCAGGTAGGCAGGGGTTGTTTCTCTTCAACCGCGTCGTGTTCTTCTAATGCTTGTTGGTTCAGAGCTGTATGCGGAGCACTTGTGGCGCCACGATCGGCGGCGCCGGGATAATGGCTTTTGCTTCTAGAAGGGAGGCCTGGTCTGCGAGGATTCGGCGAAGCACCTGCTTCGCTAAGCTGTGATCTAAATAATTCCTTCGTTTCTTCATAGGCAGTAAAAGAGTGGCGGCTTTGTATAATTGGGCGAATAGGGGATTCGCTTCTCGGAGCAGGCTCTGCCACAGATGAATTGTCGACCCTATCACCAGCACTGTTCGCGGCCAAGCTACTGCCTCTAGCTATGTAACCCATGCTGAGATCATCTTCCGTCTGAGAACTATACGTGGCCTTCTGACCCCAAGGGACATTTTCAATATCTGTAGCATCAGCGGGTACCGATAATGTAATTCTTTCAGCCTTGTAAAACTCGGTCATAATCTGGACAACCGTATCCCACCAACCATTCAAGCCAGGCTCGGCTGAGAGTCTTAACGAAAGTTCATAAAGGTTTGGGTTCGGATAGTTGGGATCCTCTGAGAATGGAGCGCATCCAGGAGGGAGAAAGGTCATGGCGGAAGCAGGGGTCGACGGGTCCGATGTGACTTGATCGTGGGGAGTTCGCGCCCCAAAAAGAGACAAGGGATTTTGTAGACGAGACGACCGAAATCCTGGCGTAGTCATACGAGGGAATGGATACGATGGCGTTCCCGCGACAAATCCTGGCGTCATACCTCCACGGACAGTCTTGTTTGATTCGGTGGACGTTGTAGGCAAGTCGGAGATCGAGCTTGGGGAGCCAAATGAGTCCTCTCGAACGGGAGAAACGCGTATATCCTCCAGGTTTTCTGCTGGCGAGCCATGGGCCTTTCTTTCCATATCCCGGGCAAGTTTGGCGCGGTAGTCTTTGAGAGACTGTTGTGTTGCCATGATCTCGGGCGACTTCCTCGACATACTCTTCCGCCCCGAGCGCATACCTGCTGTCGAGATGTCGTGACGTCCTGCATCCCTATTTCCCGACAATCGTCTTTTAGTAGAGGAGGAAGGCGGCTTAGTGTCGCCTGCCTCGAGCCCGCCGCCACGCAGATGCAAGCCGCTATCCGCCGGGGGGTCGGCAGACCCGGGAACGGGAGGGTCCAAGTGCGGCGTTGAGACTAGGGGTGGAGTGCCTCGGCACCAATAAGATGGACCAGGCAGAGGCGCAGGCAGAATCTCGTCGTCTTCTGAGGTCGCAGCAACGTCTTCATCATGAGAACGAGAAGGATAGCAGTCGCATGGTCGGCTCGAGGTTGGTGGAGGAGTAAGGATTGGCATGCCTCATCAAAAAGCCACCGAGCAGGAGAGCCGAGGACGGTGCTGACTACGGACTCGTGTGTACGGCATTCGCTGAACAGAGAGGGAGGCTCTTAGTAGGCAAAGCGGAACGGAGTAGGCAGTGTGCGTGGCGCTGCCAGGCGACGATTCGGGACTCAGGAATCGAGAACTCGGTGACAATGGGTGCGGTCAGTGGCTATTGGTGCTCGACGATGGTATTTGACGTTTGCTGGTTTGCTGGAAGTCGACGGGGTGGTGGTGGCGGCGGTGGTGATCGAAGAGACGG
Organism: Xylaria curta; assembly: GCA_022495235.1. Taxonomy (NCBI): domain Eukaryota; kingdom Fungi; phylum Ascomycota; class Sordariomycetes; order Xylariales; family Xylariaceae; genus Xylaria; species Xylaria curta. The sequence continues at coordinate 1,693,795 of MU375893.1, read as the reverse complement.
CAGGTAGGTGGTCGACCAGGCGGTAGGTGGTAGCAGGTGGTACTGAAGACGTGTGGTGTGGTGTGATGCGTTGCTGCGTGGATTTTGGTACAAAATAGGTAGTAGGTAGTAGGAGGATGGATCTTGGGAACATGGAGCAAGTGTGGATGACCTCGTTCAGGCAAGGCTTGCTAGACCCGCTGCTGGACCTTCCTGCTACGTCAGACAGTATTTCCATCTTTCCTAATACCGTCTCTCGTCTCTTTCGTCTTCGGTGTTTGGTGTTTGCGCTAGCCCCACTATACTTACTTAAGTACTGTATCTACTGCCCTACTGCACACGCTATTTCGAAAGAGCATTGCCAAAATGCATTCCCTTGGACCACTTAGTTTGTTGGTTCTATAGGTATCTTGAATGGATGTTTGTCCCATAGGCCATTTGATTTAAGCTTTGTGTCTTTTGAATTAAGCTTATTATATGCGCTGTTGTCATTGACAGCTCGACAGCATCCCATGGTTCAGATGTACAGTAGTACAAAGGCGTTTGTCCATGACTTACATCATATCATGTATGATGCAATACGGCAGCTATCTCTATGTAGCCGGCCGGCACCTGCAAAGGCAACCTGAACTGACGAGTTGTTGCTGCCAATCACTGCTGTTCAGGTACCCGCGTCGCTTAGGTCCTGCTGGTCACTGCCGTACCGATCCCGGTATGAACCAGACAAAAGTCCGAAGTCCACAGGCGTCTAATCTCTCAATTGCCCGATATTAAAATCCAATCTCGATCGAGCTCAGACGTGCAAGTTCGAGCGAACCTACCTACGAGAACCTAACACTTCTGACTCGTTTAAGGCTTCTTGTATGTAGTAACGCTAGCTACATTCCTTGACATATAGTAGGTATATATAACACCACCTGTTAGCCCCTTTTTCAGCCTTTCTGTGGTTGCTCCAAGCACTCAACTAACCCACGTACCTACTATCAGGTCAGACAGGTGTAGTGCAGTCTTACATAAGTAAGTATGCTACCCTCCTCCTTCCTTCTGCCCAATCCCATTAAGACTCATTACATTAGGTATGCAGTTACCTATCACCGTAAGACCATGGACAGCCAGGTTCACGAGGAGCCAGTAAGAAATTGAGATAGGCTGCTTGTCTCGAGGAAACATCGACTTGGTACGTGTATTAGTTATCTATCTGATAATAATTATACTAGCCCTCCACGTCTCATTCGGGAAAAGTATATGTGCCCATGTGCTATTATTATTACCCTTTGGTAGTTAAACTATTTTCACTGTTTAATACCACAGCAGTATTATCTCATCACGATAGGTAGCATAGGATGGCAGGGCTATCCCAGACAGTACGCCCTTCACCGTTTCCATAAGAGTGGATACGGCCGTCATACATGCATCTGCTGGTCTATGCCTATCTAGGCACTACTTCCATGGCTTGGCAAGACGCTTGCGCGACTCGTACATCCAGCAAACCAAGTATTGGAGTTAACACAAACCACACAAACCACACAAACCGTCCGGTGTTGGCTCAGCTCGCATTCCGAGCTTTTAGCTCACGCCTTCGCACACCCGCCACGCTGGAACTTACCATTTGATTGATTGGGGCTTGACGATAGTGACGCATGCGAAAATGAAAAAGGGATCCCTTCGTTGCTCCCCCTAATTGCACTCCAGATTGCAGATTGCAGATTGCCTTTATAGAGATCTGCGAACCCTGTTCAGCTGTCATCATGATGCGCTTGTCCAATGAATGCTCTGTCATTCTGTCACATCGGAAACCCGAGTCCGGAAACAACCAGCAACAGACTAGAAATGCAGTTATGCGGTCGGCCCGGTCGATGGTTGGTGGTTGGTGGTTGGCAGGTTGGGTATCCTTGAGGCTGACCTGACATCCGTCGATAAGTAGGAAAGCTTTCGATCTCACCCACCCTCGCCTGTGGTCTGGGATCAGTCACATATCGTACACGGTACGCAATCTACTGTGTCCATGGTAATCAAAAAACGATCCACATGCGTCTTCGGGGACGGCTCCCCGCCTAGTAACCCATTTCACAGCCCTCTTACACTATTTGCACGGCACGACATCGTGATCCATGCAATATTAGAAGCGGTCTACTGCACTACGCCATGCTTTGGTGTCGGCTCCGAGATTCACGGCCTTGTAGTCCCGACAATTGATCGTACCGGCTACAGCCCACCCTCGGAACCGGAGGCTTCGGTCGGGGACCTCCCCATTCAATTATGAAGCTATTCGCTCAACATGACCACAGCTCATCATCTGATGACCAAGAAAACCGTGACTCTTGGTGTTACGTCCAAACGGAGACCGACTGTTTGTGCGCAGTAATGTATCACAAACCTATGCAACCCAATCCTACCTACCGCAGTCTGATCCTATTGGACAATTGATTATCGGCTTCTTTTGAGACATTGTGCGTCTCGTGACATCCAACGTACAGTTTGATACACCATCAGGTCGTTTGAAACATCATTCAAGGTCTACCTAGGCAGTTGGGTACGTCATGAACGCCTAGTTTAAGCTAGCCTGTTATGAATAAATGGCACTATTTCTTTTGTATCACCTTGACGTCCAGGTGGAAGTCATAATCGTGGCCGCGCCCTGGATCCTACCCTTCCAGAATAATCTCGGAGAGCTCTCCCGGACCAGGTTCAGTAGATAATAAGTAACTTACAGTAAACATCTAATCAGTAGTTAGCGTGAAAGACCAAATTTGCGTATAGAGGTTGTCAGGATATTCCAGTTGAGTCAACTACAGGGTAGATGAAAATCGTCGTTGTTGCGTGAAGAGGTATAAGCATCTTCATAGACTAGTCCTAGCTATGTGTGTACGTGTCTATTCTACGGGAGTGGTGTCATCACAGAGATAACTCCGTTGTGCAAGTGTTGAGCCGTGCTACCCTATGGTATTCCCGTCCGCATAAACGTGGTTACAAAAATTTGACTCACCGCCATAAGTCTGTTCGACGGGAACACTCGCCCATTTTGAACGCGTTGTGCTTGGTGACTGAGTGGTTCAAAACCGTCCAGTTTCTAGAAAAACGCTAAGCCATCCTGTTTGATAGACTTCCGACTTCATGTGAAGAAAATATTTTGTTAGGGCAGCAAACATTGATTAGGTGACGATAGTTCACTAGCTAAAACATACAAATATGATGAACATATAAAGCATGATATATTTACTTATGCTTTGACACTACTTCAAGTCTCACTGCTGTGATTACTAAAATCTAGATATCTATATCTATGCCACATGATGCTGTCTGTCATCCTCGCCATCGCCATGTGCGGTATGATGGCTCAACTATCGAAAGCTGACGCGAACTTGATCTTCGATGCAGAGGGTTACAACCAAGGAAGATACGGGCCCGACCCTCATCAATTTTATCACTCTAGCGACATCGCCTCTTCCCTTCTCCTCGTTAACCTCTGGGACCCAGTCCAAACCGACAAGGCATCCCACATCTTCCTTACCCTCGATAACCCTGCCGGTGGCGACAGATCCGGGCCAGTGATATACCGGGCCGACGACCTCAGTCTAGTTTACAGTGAGCCCCGGTGGTCCGTCGTCCACAATGCCCACGTTGGTCGGTTCAATGGTAGCGACTACCTGGTCTTCATCGGACAAAGTAGGGTGGGCAACGGTCCGTCAACGACTTGTCTACTATATGACTCTACATACACATTAGCATACAACATCTCAGCACACGGAGCCGGCCACGCATCCATGGGAACGCACGAGTGCCATCTTACAGCGGATGGTTCTGCTGTGATAGTCTTAACTGAGATCATTACCTTCGATCTTACGGCCGTAAGAGGACCAAAGAACGGCCAAATAATGGACAATATCATCCAGGAGATCGATATAGCGACCGGTAAATTGCTCTGGGGGTGGCGAGCTTCGCATCACTACGACTTGCTGGAATCTTATATAGAATATAAACATGATACGGGGGCTTACGATTACATCCATATGAATAGCGTCGAAAAGGTGAGTTCGCCACATTCTTTGTACTCATACGACTTTGATAATAGGCTATTGACCTTCATAACCTGGATGAGACCACAGGAGGCAACTTCTTGATATCTGCCAGACATACCCATAGCATAAAGTTAATCGAACGGGAGAGCGGCGACGTCATCTGGACACTAGGCGGCAAATACAACGACTTCGTCGACACATCAGCAGGCAAAGCGACTGACTTCGCGTGGCAACATCACGCGCGTTTCAGCAATGCCGCAGGTACGCAGCTCACCATGTTCGACAACCACAACAATACGAGCACGATCGGGTGTAAGGCAAACTGCACACGCGGCAAGCACGTCGAGCTCGACTACGAGAACTTTACCGCACGGCTTATGTCAGAGTTCTACCACCCAGAGAGTCTTGTAAGCGCATTTGAAGGCAGTTTCCAGCTCTTGGAAAGCGGCAACGCGTTTCTTGGTTGGGGCGCGAACCCAACATTTACGGAGCACACGGTATCAGGTGAGTGCGTCCTCGATGTGCAGTTCGACGCCTGGCGTCCGGACAAGGGTTATCCCGTCAACTATCGGGCCTTCAAGATGAATTGGAAGGGGTATCCCACTTGGGATCCCGAAATCGCGGTGGTCAGAACCGGAACGGACGGCGGATTCAAGATCTACGTTAGCTGGAATGGTGCCACCGAGGTTGAGAATTGGAAGCTTGTGAGTACTGTGATTCGATAACGCCGGACGGCCGGAAGTCAAGGCAGATGACGAGCGCTGACCACCTGACTTGTGCAGCTTTGGGGTTTTACTCATGGGGGGGTTACCGAGCCTGCTGTCGTTGTCCCACGGGCAGGTTTTGAGACCGAGATTCATTTGAAATATGTTCTTCCGTTTGTACGAGCCGTGGCCCTCGATAAAGATGGGCAGATCTTAGGCATGACAGCGGTCGTCCGACTCGCAGATGACAGAGAGACCGCAGTTATGTCATAAGCAGGCTGATTGGTTAGAAAATCATTGTTATCAAGAAAAATATTGGGATCATGGAAATAAGCTGCAGCCGGTGAGGGTCAGATGAGATAAGAAGTGCTTTTTTGATGGGGCATGCGAATATAGAGGAATGTAAGGGCAGATCATCAACTTCGTGGCCTTGTAACAGAGATCCCAGTTGCCTCACCGCAATGAACTCAACAATATGTTGCATGCAACTGAGGCAATTTTCCCGTGACAAGTAGTGACGTGCTGCCTAGAATCCTTTCGTAATATGATAGGTTCGCCACCATGCATTGGAGGATCTTGAATCTTTAATTGGTGAGTCGATCATCGCATATCTATAAATATCTGGTTTGGAATCAGTGAATTTTACATCATCTGATGATGAACATGGTACTGGCTTAAATATAATGCGCAAGATAACGTAATCAACATGACCGAGAATTCACACTTTTTGAGGCAACATCTGGTGTACATATTATTACGTTGTACATGGCCTATAGATTACAGACATATGGAAAGAGAAGCCTGAGGTTCCAAAAAAACACAACCGATAGAGACATTCCGGTAAATAGAGAAACAGAACGAACACAATATGTCAATGGTACAATTTCCAAGAGTATGGCCACATGTGGACTGAAACCCATTATTCCACCACATTCTCCACGTAAACAGATTCCTTTCACCAAAGTTCGCAAGTGGGCTCCTTGGCCGGGCAACTAAAACTTTCTCTGAATGCCTTCGAGTTGGCTGTTGTGCCTAGAATACGTGCGAAGGCAGGGGAATGAGGGTCGACATAGATATAATTGACGGCTTGCTCCTTGCGGATCTTGCCACACCACCAGTTGGCGTAAAAGACGAAGAAAAGTTGGTCGTGAGTGAAGTGATCAAGGCCCGGCAAGCTCTGGTCCGGAGTGGCCGCCTGTCGCCCTTTCCACGCTGCGAAGGCGGCTGAGACACCGCCCGCGTCTGCGATGTTCTCGCCCAGCGTCAATCTGCCGTTGACGTGTAGCGGTCCGTTGTTACCCTCGATGGTGAAGTTGTTGTACTGGTCGACGAAGCAGTCAGCCCGTTTATTGAATTCTTCGACCGTGCGGTTTGTCCACCAATCGGTGTAGTCTAGTGATTTGCGTCAGTAACTATGCTAGTTCGCGGTAGGATTTTTTAGTGTCACTTACTGCCATTCTCGTCGTAATGGCGGCCAGAGTTGTCAAAGGCATGAGAAAGCTCGTGCCCAGCTACAGATGCAAAAGCGCCATATGAGACATAGCCTGGCAAATCCACCGAGAACACGGGAAACTGCATGATACCAGCTGGGAAAACCTGAAAAGCAGAGTTAATATTATCTCATTTAAAGACTTGCGTATATAAACTTGAAGCTTGAAAAGCACTTACTATTTCATTACCCGCGGGATTGTAGTAGGCATTAACGATGTCGGCTTGCATTCCCCATTCGCCTCTGTCTACTGGCTTTCCTAGGGCTGACCATGTCTGATTTGCCGAGAATTTGCTGCTGGATAGTGTGTTGTTAAAGAAGGAGTCCGTGATCATCAGGCCCTTGTAGTAGTTCTGCAGTGCTTCGGGATTCAGGATATCCGGGGACGTCGTTGGGTAGCCGATCTTCTGATCGATGTTATGGACTTTGTTCGCCGCTAGTTTCTTTACCGACTCGTCCATCCAATCAAGATCGCCTAGTCTGGTGGTGAACTGTTGCTTTATGTCTAAGATGATTTGGTCTCCGTACTTCTTAGCAGCCTCTGAAAATGTAGCTTCGATATAGAAACGACTCAGGATCCAGCCAACCGTTCCGTCTACATAGCTCAGACAGGTCTTCCATCGTTCCGACTTGGTCTCGGGGTCCTAGCGATAGTAAGTAGGAGGCAAATGTTTCTGGTGACATAAACATAGACTTACTCGACCAGCCAGGATGTTATTGAATCGACTGATGGGTTCAACTTCAGGCGCTTCGACGTAGGACGAATAGGAGGCGATCACATTCCAGATCAAGAAGGCCTGTATCGTTGACTTGGGAGTTTCAGAGACGATCTGGGAGACATTGCCTAAAAACTCGGGGAAAGCTAGCAGCATCGTTTCTGGCGTGTAGTCTGCGGGAGCTAACCCTTTCACTACGTTATCCAATCCTAGTGCTGGACCAATCTTCCCTGCCTCAGAAACTTGTACAATATTGTAGTATTTCTGTTGTTGTTAGTTACGTCTTACTACATTCGGAGCTCTAAGTAACGCTTACTGTGACATCCTGCCTAGTCTCTGGCGGAGGTGTTAAAGCTGCGATCTTTTTCTCGAGCTCGATCACTGCTTCTGCGAGTTTGGTCGAGGACTTTTTGGAAGCAGCAGTCGGGAGCAGTGAAGAAAAGACTTGTCCTAGCATTTCTTGATACTTCTTCATAGTATCATTGTCTTCGTAATATTCAGGCGATGGAAGATTGTATCCGGCTGGCATAGCCTGAATAATCACGACATCCTATGCTGGTGAGAACTAGGGAACTGAGCTAGAGGTTTAATGAAACGTACTGGGTTTTTATCGTCCGCTCCAGTGTACAGGGATTCGAATGAAGTGACTCCTAGCCTTTCGAGAAGCAAAATCGTGTCGCTGAGTTGCGCGTAATCTTGCGGTTGTAGAAGCTCTTCAGTTTTATCGCCCACCGGGAAAGACTGAGCGACTGTGCTAATAAGTTCGGCCAGAGGCGCAGCACCAATTGCTTTCAACGTGGTCTCATTCATGCAGGAGTTGTAAGATTCTTGCATGGTAAGAAAGTTTTCTTCGTCGGTTGATGCTGCAAGCTTTCGAAGATTCATAGGCGAGAATGAGGAGTGCTATAATTAAATTAACAATTACACTATTTATGAATCCATTAAACAATAAATAGTTTCGCCAAGGTTGTGGTACTAGTCATCAAACTTCTCATTGTTGAAACCCGCGCTGTTGTAGTCTGATGTCGACGCAACACAACATGAGATCAACAAGCTTAAGCACTTATATTGCCTAATCGCTTCTAACGCAACGATTCGTTGCTGTCATGCTCAGCTAATTCAAGCATCGTCTCACAAGAGTACAGCACAATGATGTTCGTCTCATGTCTGACTTGTACCATATCTCGTTGCACAGACTTTTTCCAGAAGAAGGTATTATATGAAGAGGAAACTAGTTTTACACACCTTAGAGTCACCCGGGTACGGGGATTCCAGAATATGCCTCAGAGTAGTTCGACCGTTGTCAGACATGATGGAAGCCGTTGAGTACGACGATCGATCCTCGGGAATATCATAACGATTGTGGAAACCATCGCACACGAGTGCATCGAATTGAGTACAAGGATCAAGCTCCTTATAGTTGGGAGAGAGATTGTCTAATTAAGCATGAGTATGTTTGCTTAAAATGACGAACGGCTTATCTTAGAAACTCACAAAGGATCTCGGAAGCGGCGTGAATGCATGTTGGAGTCGTACAAATGGACGGATCCATTTTGGGGGGCTTCTTCTGATTGCGTGACAACACTGCAGTGCGTTTGTTTAGCAAATGTCACCATGAGGACGTAGACGCTACAGCCACCGTGATGGCTATAAGTTGACATGACAGATACTGAATTTAAGACATTGAGTCAGGTATTATTAGGGGAACATATAGCGTTCAGGCCAGATATATTGCCTATGCGGTTTTGTTTACTTTTGCGAACAGGGAAATTCAGAGTGATGTAATAGGGAGAGGAAAATAAATGGAATGAGAAGTGAACCAATCAAGCACTCTTTGATTCAGGTCGAAACACCAAAATCTGCCTTGAACATTCCATCAAAACGCGTAAGTACGTACCTCCACTTAGTATTAATATCACGACGAAGGCGGTGATGAGAAAGACACTAGCAATCAGCGATATCCAACGACGGCGATGTAAAGTTTTGACCTCATCGGCGTCATCTACTACAACACCGTCCTGAGGCGTATTTGTAGGGTGGAGGAGAGGAGTCCTCTCGCTCCCCGCTGCTTGGCCCGGCTGCGGTTGGTCGGCCATGTTAGGTAAATTAATAACCGTGATAGCTTCGGTATGTTGCTTGGTGATTCAGCAGCATTGAATCCGGATGATACCGGATCAGTATGCTTGCAATGCCCTCGGAGGTAGCTCCGCGACTGCCGGATACCTGACGTATCCAATAGCTAGAAGTCACTGAGCACCTGGTAGAGAATATGAACTATGAGCAAGCACCGGATCTTGGCCGCTTGGATAAACGGCCTTATATTGCTGGATATTGATTTAAAAGTGTCGTGGTTGGAGATTAAGCTTCGCGGCTCAATGCGTGTCAGATGGTCGCTGCCTGTAAGCCCAGCCCCCTTCATTACAGCGACCCATGCCGCTAGCGCCTGGCCGCGCACGGATACTAGGCACCTACCCGAGACACTCTGGGGTAGTGAACGCGGGGTTGCTGATCCATCCTCTGCCTTTGATGTCACCACTCAACACGCGTGACTCTATTCGGCTGGTTAGTATTTGTTGATAGAAGTCATAGTAGGCTAGACTATATATGCTTACAAGGGACAAGAACATAAGACTAAGATATGAAAAAGAGAAGGGGGAAAAGCAAAAGAACTACTTCTACACTCATGTAAGCAGGCCGTTGATACAGTACTTAATGCTTGTCCTGTTAGACATATATATTTCAAATGACGTTCCAGAAATCCTAGATTTTTATAATAAACCCGACTAGATATATTCGCAGCACGTGTTGACTACGAAGCTGAAGAAAAAGATCCGATGAAATGATCCTCCTGCCGAGTTGCTTAGGTGTTATCAACTCCTAATTATCCATCTCGGATACTACTAAAAACCTTCCGGACGCCTGTTGCTGAAATATGAACACTGCACCAACGACTCAGTAACAAATATGTATGAATTCCTCCTATATCCGAAAAGAAACCAAATCCAGCGATTTTTGATACCATGTGTGGTTTCTCGACTGTCTGCCGCGACTGTTTAGTACCACCCTAGTTCTCTTGTCTTTCGTTATCTCAATAGGTCTTTAAAAACCCAGCTTCTGTTTCTTGATGCGAGGATATACGCCAATGATCGTTAAAACGGATATGAGGATCATTGCCCAGAGCTTGAGTCCGAGAACATTTTGGTTGTAATCAGTCTTCACTGAGCTCGTAACCGTAGCCAGCATGAGTAGTAGAAGGACGTAGCCGCTCATACGGTGATATTTCCAGATCTTTTTGGCGTTCGCCTCACCACCATACAAAGCGGGGACGCCGAACATGGTGAAGCCAACAAGATACTGGACGAGAATCCAGATCGACGTAATGACTCCAAGATAACCGTGCACAGAATGGAAGTGCGCGCCATTGTTTTGGAACTTATTGACCTCGATAACCACGACGCCGACGACGAAGGTGGCAAATGCTAGCAAGTTCAAGCCTGCGTGAATCTTTTGCCCAACCTGCTTCTGAGGACCCGTGTGTGTCGGTTGCAGGACTAGGATCGATTGTAGGAGCACGAGCACGCCGAAGGATTGTGCAAGTGGATGTACGGAGAACAAAATAACAGGATTGAGGAACACGGACGCCCAGACAGAGGCGACGAGCAAAAGAGCGGCGCCCTCGGCGATGACGCCGGTGCCTGAAGATTGTATAAGCTTTGGCATGGCGATAGAGGACAAATGTGAATTCAAATTGAACGATTGATGATGCTAAGAGATATATTTGAGGCCAAGCAAATCGAATATAGGCTTCTGGCTAATGGATAGCTGTTCGAAGAACGTGTGGGGGAGTGATATACAGACACTACGAAGCGAAAGAAAAACAAACGGAGACCAAGTTGAGAGGCCAGAAACCGTATAGTAAATCTAGAAGAATAAAGACATACCAAGGACGAGATTTTTTATGATGGGAGCCTCATCCCTTTGAGATGCGTCCCCTGGTTGTCCCAGCAGAGGTTCCGTATCACCAGTTCGTCCGTCCAGGTCCGGATAGGTCGGGGTATGTTGGGGTATTCCCGTCGCTGAAGCCATGGTCAAAGACGGAGTCAAAACAACAATGCCCGGGAAATAAGATGATGAGATCTTATGCGCGGTAGGGATGAGAAAGTATCTTCGAGTAAAGAATTAATAGAATTCAAAACGGATGGAAGAATTGAGGGTCAGGGCTCAAGTGATGGGCTTTTTGCTCATGGAATTCCTACCCTCGATGACGAATGTGATCTATTGTCCTACAGAAGAGCTTCGACCAATTCGACCAAGCTAGCTTCGAGCTTCTGCCAATCAGAAAAGATGTATTTCATCGGAACCCGACCCATGTTGACTATTGTTAGCATACTAACCTGCATACGGCAGTAGGCGCAGAGTTTCCTCATAATGCTGATAAATGGGCACGCGGGGTTGGTTCGGGAGGTACCCGGCATCCAGAATACAGTATTGTATGTACCTAAGTAGACCATCGTCACTTCATAACCCTGCAGCACTGCTGGGTGTACACGAAGAGTAATAGATGTACATAATCTGAATAATATGCGTTGGATTTTTCTTGGTAAGACATTTGCATTACTGCGAGCACCTATTGTGAATGCGTCTCGAATAGTAGTACCTAACTAAGTATTCAATCAACATGAAGATCGGAGAGAGAGCGACTATCGGCCAAGGCCGTGCTCCGATTACCCCGCCGACTTGTTGAATAATAAGTACGATGAGATTCAATCACTGAAACTCTTGCTTCAACACTTACCTACACACATATTAATGATACAGATACCGAAACCATGGAGGACATCGATTATAAGCTTGAGTCAGTCGGTGCAACCAAGGTTGCTTCGGAAGACATTGATAGTACATTCCGATCCAGCTGTATCGGTAAGCCAACAACGGAAAAGAGGGCATAAAAAGGATTAGAGGTGCAGAGGGAGCTGAATGATGGAAATTCATGCGATTGGGCCTATGGCGTCTCTGGGCTAACCCGTCTTTCGTAGATCTTATCTCCGGCGCTTTGGGCGGAAAGGTTCTGGGCTTTTCGGATGAATGGTTCGCCGAAGCCAGCAACCTGCTGACGCCGACAGCCCCCATTAGGCAGCCTGGTAAGATGGTGTACACCGGCGCCTGGTACGACGGCTGGGAGACGAGGCGACACAACCGGGAACCCTTTGACTGGGTTGTTATCCGCCTCGGCGTTGCGTCGGGAACTGTAGAAGGCGTTGAGGTTGACACTGCATTCTTCTCGGGTAACCACGCCCCGTTCATCTCGGTTGAGGGCTGCTTCAATTCGAGTGATGAAGAGGTGCTTTCGTGGAAAGGACAAAAGGGTAACTGGGAACCCATTCTAGGTATTCAAGAATGTGGCCCTTCTCAACGATTTGGATGGAAGCTAGACACACCTACGGCGAAGCAGTATACCCATGTGCGCCTCAACATGTATCCTGATGGTGGCATTGCCCGATTCAGACTCTTTGGCCATGCCGTGCCTGTCTTCCCTGACGACAAAGAGGCAATATTTGATCTAGCTGCAGCCCAGAACGGTGCGGTGGCCATCTCATGTAGTGATCAGCACTTTGGGACTAAAGACAACTTAATCCTCCCAGGACGGGGTAAAGACATGGGGGATGGATGGGAAACAGCTCGCTCGAGGACTAAAGGGCATGTTGATTGGGCCATCATTCGTCTTGGAGCTCCTGCCCTCATCCAGAATTTCGTCATCGACACGGCCTTCTTCAGGGGAAACTTTCCTCAGTCGGCGAAGCTCGATGCGATTGAGTGGACAGACGACGGCGAGCCAGGAGCCGACGCCCAAGGGTGGACCCTGGTACTAGAGCCAAGCAAATGCGGTCCAGATCAGGAGCATGCTTTCGATTGTCTGATCAAAGATAAACCCTTCACTCATGTGAAACTCACGATCATACCCGACGGAGGCGTAAAGCGACTCCGGGTACTAGCCAAGAGAGCAGTTTGATGCAATACTATATTTAGAAATCGATAAAGTGTGCAGCTACTTACCTAAGGTAGGCAAATGCTGCTGAGAATGCCAAGACCTCCGCTGCCATGATACCTGATTTACACCTATCGTTATTCTTTTAATTGCTCGAGTGGTCGCTGGTATTAAATAAGTGTTGTTGAGAGATGTCTAGGTTAATTAATACCTGTTCCTGATGTATGATATATCTGGTTTCCAGAATGCACGGGCCAGTATTCCCACTTTGTCCAATTAGGTAGTGTAGGATTTAGGTAACCTTAGCATGCTGTAGGCTACCTAGACTAGGGAGAGCCCCTCAACGCCTCGATCTCTATCGCCTGTAGTTATCATGTGCTTTTGTCTTTATGACGACGCATTCCACCAACAACATTGAAGCACCACTTGATCAGCGCCTCGACAACCTCTCGAGTCATCTTCTCGCTCTGCAGCCGGCCATTGGTCTCGATTCTCCTTTCTCTACCATTTGCGCTACATGCAAAGAAGCATGACGTAGGGTGCTTCCGATCTGATCACCCCCTAATCAGCAAGTCGTCCCATGCCGCCGGTAACGAATCATGGATTATGGGGATTTTGACGGCGGGGGCTTCGGGGAAGATGAGCCACAGAAGCCGCGGGCTCTCCCGGTCGACCTCCCCAAGTCGCTCGACGATCGCAAGGTCGCTCCTACAGAATTCGTATCCGAGACGGAAATGTACGATGGCTGGCAAGGTGCGCATCGCTCGCCGCGCCAGATTCCGTCCACCTAACAGCTAACTGAGCTCTTTAACAGGCAAATCACAATTCCTGACTAGCCCGATACCCGCGAAGCCCTTAGGGTTCAGCAACCTGACGCTTGACGATCCCGATTATGACCGACACCTAACTCGGGGGATTGCTGATAGTGATACACGGTTGATGGAGATGTTGCAAGCACAGGCCCAGCATCATGGCGGGCAGACGTTCGATGATGTCGATGCCGTGGCCGAGGATGATAAGCTGTCCGAAGAAGAGAAGAAGACTATGCTACAGAAGGCCTTAAATATGGCCTCAAGTAATGGCGATATTGGCCAGGTATCTAAGATCCTCCGCGGCAAGGCGAAGGCCTTCGTCGACGTGAATGCTCCAGATGAAGATGGCACACCTCCGTTGATATATGCTAGCTGCTTTGTGAGTGATGCTGCTCGTGCGTTTGTGTCCCACTGATGCTGATGATGCGGTTACAGGGACACGAGAGTGTAGTTCAAGCTCTTGTGGATGCTGGTGTGGACGTGGACAAGCAGGATCGAAATCATTGGAGCGCCTTGATGTGGGCCATGACGAACCGACATAAGGGGATTGCGAAGGTACTTCTCGATAATGGAGCATCTCCCGAGGCGAAGACGTCGTCCGGTAGAACCGCCTTCGACTTTGTTCCGCCCGATAGTGAAATGTCTTTTTACCTACATGACAATGGCTACGCAATTGGAAGCGCCGGGGTGACGGACGATTTCTACAACCCCGGGTTCTCTCAAGACAGATTTGAGGAAGAGATGGCTGAAAATGAAATTCGACGCCGGATGATGATGGACAGCGCGAGGGACCTCGAAGTCGATCTTGGAAACATGGGGTTTGATGATCAGCCCGAGGTAAGTCTTCTGATCCGACTAGAAGTATGTTGCTTGACTAATCTGCGAAGCCTTTGGACGAGTTCGAGGAGGAACAACAAGAGTTCGACTGGAGCCGTTGTTTACATGATCAAATGTTCGTGTTCCAAGAAAGTGAACTCGATAGAATACTCGATATCATCATTACAAACATGCGTCCAACGCGGTCGCCATCTCAAAAGCCTGTGCCTGCAAATATGATATTCTTAAGTGCTCGTTATGCGCATTACCATGCAAGTCACGAACTCTTGGAAAAGCTACTCGTCACGGCCCAAGACAAGATAAACGATGTTGTGGAACAATACCAGTGGGATATGACTATACTCGCTTTCTGGATGTCAAACGCAACATTATTACTGCACTACTTAAGAAAAGACGCAGGTCTATTAGAGGCAACGACCGAGTTCCAAGCACAGCTTTCCGAACTAATCAATGAGATATTCATCCTCATAGTCCGAGACGCTGAAAGACGGATGGACAAAGTGTTAGACCCGGCGATGCTAGATCACGAGACAATTCCGGGGCTCGAAGACGTTACATTCCAACATGAATGGAAGATTTTTAAAAGGAAAAAGGAAGTCAAGGCTGAGCCTCTTGAGAAGCGATTTCGACCCCCATCACCCAAACAGCGCGCTAAGCCGGCGCCTCGCAATGTGACTTCGCTCCTTTCGTCAACATTATTTGTTCTCGACCTCTACGATATCCACTCAGTCATAACATCCCAAATTATCTCTCAACTACTCTACTGGCTCGGGGCCGAACTTTTCAATCGGGTCATGAACAACCGAAAATACTTGGCCAGGACAAAGGCAATGCAGATCCGAATGAATGTTTCGGTCCTGGAAGACTGGGCAAGAGCAAATAACCGCAAGCCGGAGCACTATGAACATGGCGAGACTGATGCTTCAGGCGAGACGACTGTAGAAATTGCACGCCGGCATCTCGCCCCTATCGTTCAGCTCCTCCAATGGTTACAATGCTTCTCATCGCTTGATCCAGATGATCTGGAAGCATTGGTTGGCACGCTACAACAACTTAAACGCTTGAGTCCTGAGCAGTTAATATACGCCGCTAAGAATTACAGATTAGAAGTAGGTGAAAAGGGACTCCCAAAAAGTGCGTTAAAGTATCTCGATGCGATACAAAAGGAAGCTGCTATACGAAGGGATAAAAGGAGGACAGCCTCACCGATACGACCCGGTAGCACGCCTTCTACGCCAATAAAAGGTACATTTAATGGCCACGACGCGGATACTGTCGGAAGTATACAAGGCACACCTCGGTTTGATCCAGATGATGACGATGACTTACCACATGGTATTAACCTTGATCCGTCAGTCATGTTACCCTTCACCCTACCTTCAGTCACGGACATGCTCGTCTCTTTCGGCGCAGGCTTCGGCGGAGTTAATCGGGAAAGGGAAAGAAAGTACATTCCTACCGTCCCTCCCGAATTCCTTGAGAAACTTGAACTAAGTGGGGGCTCAAATAGACCGATGTTCGGGGAGAAAGATTGGGAAAACGAGGTGCTTGAAGCATGATACACAAGACCGCAGCATTGGAGGTCAACTCAGGGCATATTACCAAATATTTGGCCAAGCTAATTTGCATGTATACTTTTGTCCAGGATGACTTGTATGCCAACAGCTACTAGCTTCCACATAACAGCTTTGTCAGAACCAGTCTTGGGACTCTTCGGCTTGGGCAGGGCGCTCGCATCTTCAAGCGGGTATTGGGATGAGCCAAGGCACAGCGCACGAATCTGGTTTGCGCAAATACAGCTATACCAGGCTATTTATCATTATCAAAAAGGCCACATACTCCATTTTGGAGGCTCATGACAATAATCATTGGAAATATAGAATAGCTGGAAACCCGTGGAATCATACCAGGCAATGCACGTGTCCATTCGTCAACTTTAATCCATCGACCTGGTTCTGTCAAATTACGCCTCGTGGCTGAGAAAGATTGAACACGTCCTATAGTTAACCATACTCAACCAATGAAGATAAGAGCGATTGACACCATGTCATCCTAGCCTAGACTTACCACTCGGGTACCAGTTTTCTGTTGCGATGACGTTGAATGCCTCACACCATTTATTCACGACACGGAATACTATCCCGGTCGCGGGTAGGCTGCAAAGTTATTAAACATAGATATTAAGTCCTACCTCTAAACCCGACACCACGGTATGTTCTCTAGTCTCTTTTCTATTGGTCTAAATCATCTGACCACTGGCGGCGGCGTTGGGGATACGCTGGCTAAATGCCAACGTCAGATTGGCGGCAATAATTCTAAGCAGAAATCGGAACCACTGGCCCGCGGGGTTTTTTTTAGACTTGAGCTGGATTAATTGTGCCACGCCCCCGGTTGTTGTCAATTTGCTGGAATACTACGTGGTGATTTTTTTCTATTCCTTTTAACTTGTTTTTTGGTCTTTCACTTTATTTACCCCGCCATTTCAGAATAGCGGGATTATTTGTGACAATCTTCGGGTCTTCGTCGTCGTTATCGTGAGTCGAACCCATAGTTACTCCGGTTCTGCTCCAGATACGTTTGATCAGGGCTTACCTGTCATTTTTATGCTACCTTCCGATCATGACCTAGGTACCCGGCAGATCACCAAGTTTCCCATGCGTTGAAGAGATATAGAAACGGATGAATAAGCCAATTGGCGGGTTCGAGCTTCGGGGTGTCTGCGGCTTGAGGCAATCACTAAACCCCTCTCATTGCCTAATTAGGTAGGCAAATAGATAATTCACCTTGGATGGTGTGGCAGACCAACCCCTCCGGAGAAACAGACAATTGCGGAGACACTTGAAACGGGCCTAACTGAGTAAGAGAACAGAAGGTGTATAAGCCGAATCGTGGATTAGTTATTTGTTGAAGCCCCTCTTGCACCACATGCTATACTCTACGAAACGTTGCGGGCACGCGGATCGTTGCCTATAACCACCCTTACCGCGGTACGTTGCTCGCTGTCTATAGACTAGCTTAAGAATTGTTTTATCCTTGATTAGGTAGGTAAAGAATCCGATGAGCTACCCTCGGGGTATCAAGCAAAAGAAGCAGGACAAATACAGCCTGTAGATCAATGGGATTATGACAGGTACCTACTGTATGTGAATGGGGAATTGCAATCGCCACGGCGAACAAGAGCTGTTGTCCTAGTTTAGCTTACTACTAGTCTATTGGGCAAGATACAGATAGTCTCACTTCATTACTATTACTGCATATCGATCTGATAGTTCCGTGGCATACCGCCACAGCAGAGTCCGGGACAGTAATAGGTGTATCTATTGGGAGGAGGCTTATCTTCCGCTACTGGGTCGGCTACGTGGTAGGCGCACCACCATTGCCATGTGTAAGTGACAGATGGCCTCTTGGACGCTGGGTATACATAGCACTGGGTCGACTATACCTGACGATAGAAGACGCTTGGAATGTGGAATGATACGTAACACAACTTGAGGCCACGCGCGCGAGCGTGACCCTACGAAATGTGCTGTATGCCTTGATGTAGTAAGTGCCGCGTCTCGACCAATGCCGATAAGTAGAGCGTGACGAGCTCTTACAAAGCTGGGTGAGGGTGAGGTGGATGCGTCCCAGTTGTCGACCCCGGTCCACCCACGATATCCTCGGCATTTTAAGTGGTGCACAGCAGCACTGGCCCTACTGTCGAATTCGGACCGCGCAACAGTCCCGGGCATATCATGTGGTTAGCCATGAGTTGACTATTGCGATCAATCGGGTATCCCACCCACGCCCGTCTCGGCTACCAGACATGACTAAAAAAAGATGTTGCATATGTAGGCCACTTAGGCTGGGCCGGCCCCAGATTGGGAAGAGATACATGTAGGTCATCACCACTTACTTACATGAAGTAGGCACTTTGTGTGTAAGTGGTTGGTGCTACGTAAACTTGCTGTGTCGGCGGTGAGTGTGGGCGCGTGCTGGGACCGTCTTCCCGACGTAGACCAACGTTCGTTGCGAAAACTAAAGAAAAGGAAGAGCCGCCACCACCCAGATAGTATTTTAGAAACACCGTCACGTTTTTCCCGTCTGATCCCTTACTAGAAGAGAGAGACCGTGGACGTAGATCCCCCGTTGAGTCACATCCTAGCATATTATTTGCGAGTGCACCGTCGGTTAGTTGATGAGATACTATTATACCTGGACCACATCTCATGAATCGAGCAGGCAGCTCCAGGTTTCAACGACCCTGACGTATCTGCAATCCTTTTTGAGAGAACAGATCTCGTCTATTACCCGATCTGTCTATCGTGATTGGTATGCCCGAACTCAATTGATCGTATGTTCCTTACAGTCTCTTTCTTACGCAACAGCTGACGACTTCCTCTATTTTGTTTTATCTTATCCTACCTACTTCATCACCAAATGCTAACGTAACCAGCTATAAAGCAACCCTACTCCATACTGTAGGGTCAATACCAGTGTTTAAGAGCGAGTCATTATACAGACTCACCACACACACCATTTTGGTGGCGACCGGGCTAGCCTACTTCTATTGATGCATGACAGATGATCGTGTAAGACTATTGTTCTGGCCCCCATCGGACCGCAGATAAAGCGAAAGCAACATAAACGGACAAGTATAGATCACATCCTATACTCCCCGTTGATCCTCGTGGATTGCGCATAGAAATCGAACAAGACGACTGGCTTCTATTTTGCTATATACTCCGGATAGCTTGGCCGGGATTGGAGAGATCGGCCCTCAACCAACGCTGTGATACCGGAGGAGCGGCATCAGCTTTGCCCGTTCCCGCCGAGTCAGATAGGCTTGTGCCACAGTTGCGTTGCACTACAACTACACAAAAATAGCATCCGTCAGGCATTCGATATTACTTACTACAAAATCATGTTCGGAGTCGTGCAAGGAGGAGGCCCAGCGGCTGGGGTAGCAGCACCATTTGCGAATCCTTCTTCGCACCCGCCGAGGACCATGGCACCAAAAGGCCACAACAATAGCGTGCAACACAACAAAGACAAGCAACACACGACGTTGGCGTCGTTCAGAGATGACACAAGGTTGGTAGCGCTACGGTACGACCAGACTGTCGCCTTAGAGCCTCCTATTCCCTTACCACCTCCTCGTTCGCCCCTACGGCCGCCTCCTCGCACTTCCTCATTCAATTTGGCGCTGCACTCGCCCGTTGTCTCAGCCCCTCCCGTGCCGCCTCCCCGTCCGCCTCCGCCCACCGAGCAACATCCCGCTCTGCGCACCATTAGCACTCCCCGAAGCGTTGACGGCGACGGAAGAAGAGATTCGGTAAACGCATCGACAATATCATATCGCTCGTACGGCTCATATGCATATGCCTACTACGAGGCGGACAGCAGCGACGAAGAAGACGACCCTTTTGCGTATGAGAAGATCGACGCAGTGCAGAGCGTGCGACCACTTCAACTGAGATCAAATTCAACTGGCTCCTCGATATACTCGCTGCACGAGCGGGAGCGCATCTTCAATTCAGGACAGAAGCGGGGCTACTTTCCCCGGTATCAAAGAGAAAGCGAAAGAGACTTTGAAAGGGAGAAGGAAAGTGCAAAGCTGGGAGGAGAAGGTGGGAGCGAGAGAGTCAGCGAGGCCGATAGCAGACCGAGCGACGCATCGTTATCACCTGCACTTTCCATCAGCAG
Organism: Xylaria curta; assembly: GCA_022495235.1. Taxonomy (NCBI): domain Eukaryota; kingdom Fungi; phylum Ascomycota; class Sordariomycetes; order Xylariales; family Xylariaceae; genus Xylaria; species Xylaria curta. The sequence goes on along the minus strand of MU375893.1, from coordinate 1,673,568 downwards.
CAGCACGGCATCTCCAGGACTACCTGCATCGCCCGCAACCCCGCCGCCCCAGTTCTCCAAGCGGTTCGCCAGAAGCTTCAGCCTGCGATCTCCCTCCCACAAGTCAAAGTCATCGTCATCGTCGTCAATGAAGCGCCTGCGCAAAAAGCCGCAGAATGCCGTTGAAGGCAATGGGGAAGGGATTGGGGATGGGAATGAGAATAATGGGAATGGGAACGGCAAGAGTGGGCCGACCCCGAGCGGACCCCAACTAACGCAGCAGCAGCAGCAAGTGGAGCGCTATGCCTCAAACACCATTAGCACGAACACCACCGGCACCACCAGCTTGGCTATGGCCCCATCTCGCTCCTTGTCCTCATCCTCTTCTGCCTCCACCTCGTCACCACCCCTGCCCCTCCCTCGTTCCCATTCGCGGAGGCCGGCTAACCCGATTCACGCAACTAATCCGTCTAATAATGACAATGCCAGCCCGTCTGCCCCGTCTACCACCGCTTATAGCAATGTTGGCCCAGCATCGCCAGTCATCTCCACCACCATCCCCTGCGAGAGTTTCTTCGAGGAGGATGACCTGAGCAAACTCTCCTTTTCCATCCGTGGCAGCCTCATCTTTGGCGGCAAACGTCCGTGGCGAAGTGGCAGCACCAGCAGCCACAAGATGGCCGAGAGAGACGTGATCCTTGAACAGCCAACGAAAACTCGCGTTTTCCCCCTCGTCCCATCCGCCTCGAAGAAAGATGCCGGGCCCCCGCCTACGCGACCGCCGCGCGACGACGACATGGGCGTCGCCGCCATGATCCCAAAGCCCTTCAAGATCCCCGAGTCGCCACACCACCAGAGCCCACAGCTCGACATCGTGAACGAGAACACATCTACATCGCACAAGCTGCCTCCCAGCATCCGGGTCATCTCTGCAGAAGCAGAGAAGGAATCTCAAAAGGTGAGATCTCTCTATGAATCCGGGGAAGCCCTCCAGTTGGGAGAAGGCGACGTGCCCTGGCCGCTTGAGCCTCCCCCTGAAGTTCCGTCAGATGTGGATGCCAATGACGCGTATGATTTCCTTGACTATCCAGCCGTCCCTTACCATTGATCATGCTGACCACCCACAACCGTCACAGACCAAGCGACCAACTACCTGGACACCCTATTCAAACGTCGGCTTCTACGTCCTCGCCAGTGCCACAAGGTAACCACACACTTGCTGGAGGAATTGAGGATTGGGAGGGAGTGCGAGGCCACGATGTTGATCGCTACGGCTTCATTGTGCCTCGTAATCCAGGCTCGCCGCCCAATACAGCTACAGGAACCGGCTCGCCTGTTCGATTTTCTTCACGTAAACACAGAAATGTATTAATCCGCAAGGATGGCGCATCACTCTCGTTGAGTGCCAAGCGCGGCCCTACCAAAAAGATGTCGGCTCGATCCCTTAACACGCACACGTCTGAGTTTTCTGTATTATCGCGCCGGTCCGTTCGTTCGACTATTCGCCAAGCTACCAACAAGCTCCCTCACAATAAGGACAGAAGATTGATAGATGAGGCTGGCGATCTTCTTGCAATACAACCTGGTCTTTCACACATTGCCGAATATGAAGCTGTCGAAAAATTAACGGCTGAGCTGAAGCGTAAAGAGGCAAAGCGCACTGAGAAGTGGCGGAAGATGGCCAAGATAGTGAGACCCGGCTCCGAAGGACAGGGTACAATCTTTCAGTTCGACTCTAAGAACCCTAAGCTCATAGAGCGCACATGGAAGGGTATACCGGATTGCTGGAGGTCTGCAGCTTGGTACTCATTTTTGGCCTCAAGCGCGAAAGCTGATCCAATCAACTACGTATCTGACGAGGAGCTTACGGCCGCCTTCCGCCGTCTTGTGGACGAGCCCTCGCCGGATGACATTCAAATCGACCTAGATGTACCCAGGACAATTAATCAGCATATCATGTTTCGCAGGAGATATCGAGGCGGACAGCGACTATTGTTCAGAGTTCTACATGCCCTGTCCCTATATTTTCCCGAAACAGGTTATGTTCAGGGTATGGCGCCTTTAGCAACGACTTTACTGAGCTATTACGATGAGGAACAATGCTTCATTATGCTTGTTCGACTTTGGCAGTTTCGTGGTCTTAACCGGATATATCAATCTGGTTTCGTCGAACTCATAGGTGCTTTGAAGGATTTTGAAACATATTGGTTGAACGAAAAGGACGTGGCAGCAATGCTTGTAAGTCGTTGTCGATTCTGTCGTAGGGCGCCAATCTAATGTTTTACAGAGGGAGCTTTGCATCGATCCCACAGCCTATGCCACCCGGTGGTATTTGACTCTATTCAACCTCTCAATACCATTTCCGGTTCAGCTTCGCATTTGGGACGTCTTCATGCTTCTTGGCTCATCTCCCCCCGAGCAGCCAGAGAATAGCTCAGGGGCGGGCAAGGAAGTGGACGGACATCCCTCATCTAAGGGACTAGAAATATTACATGCAGCCAGTCTTGCCATTATTGACACGCTCCATACGACACTTATTGACTCCGACTTCGAGAATGCAATGAAGTCTCTCACTTCTTGGGTCCCTATTAAGGACGAGCAAAAGTTCTTGGAGGTTGTGCAAATTGAATGGAAAAAGCACCAGACGAGGCAGAAGAAGTCTTAGGAGGGTTCTCTTGACATTCTAGCACCTCCACCCCTACCTCCACCCCTATACAGACATCCTGTGTCTGCGCTCTTCCCCCATAATCTGTCCTAAGTACCTAGACGGGACAGCACGTCCATCTCATCTATGACGTCTTTTGTCGTGAAGGTCTCGACAAGACGTTTCGTTACATTACGCTTGATTCGCAGGCGAGGACGCGCGTTGGCAACACATCGCTGCCTTCCATCTTCAAGCCTGATTTCTTCTTTTTCTCTTTTCGTGCACTATACCCTCACGCATTCGATGACAGTTGTGGCCTCTCCGTATGGTTGATAAGAAACGGAGGCGACTTTGGATTGCTCCACGAATTATTCCCTTTGTGTTGATTGGATGTGGTCCGCTGCGGATCGGAGACCATTGATGCTATACCCCTGATTTGCGATTTTTCCCCCTTTCGCTTTTATTATTACTGAAGGGGGGGCATGAGGCCTGAGAATACTACTACATATGATACTCAAATAAATAAACTAATGTTTTTTCTTCTACCTATGAAGCGAACTCGTGATGATGTACATGTCCAGGTGTTAGTATACAAGGAATTGTTGGTGAAGATGAGACAAATGAAAAGTCATGGGGTCTACCTAAAACTTTATAATTCAAAATGAACCGCCTTTGAGGATGTGCTGCGAACATGCAGGCGCATGAAGCATATATACACGAAGATGACTTAGGCGCTTGACAACTAGGAAAGTAAGCACATGTTAAGTCGAGAGCCCTTTCCATCATTAGGTAAGTACGAACCTGTATCGCACAGATAACTTATCTTCAAAAGCAGTATTAAGCACGAGCAGATCTAACTGTAACCTTCAAATATATACATAATTGTACGGACACCTAGATATCTACAAATCCCTGAATCCTCACTCCGCTCTGCCTAGGTATTCTCTCCTATCGTATCATCCTTACAACCTGCGCAAAGATGCAAGACGAGCTCGAAGTCTTACACTTCCCCTATAACTACCTTCATTACACGCAGATGACAACCCTCAAAGCCTACCAGGCGACGACAAGGGGCAAACCTACCCTAAAATGATATCACAAACATATAGGGATCCTCCGCCCTCGTACGCAGAGGCGACGAGGGCGCCGAACCACGACAACCCTACTGACACTCGACGCCATTCCACCAATACTACATTGCTAAGCCCCGTTTGCTCTCAGAACGGCGCGCACGTCTTCCCACCGGCATTCTGCGTGTACTGCCAGAGCACGCGACACTACATCATCGGCGAGAGCCATTATCTCCCGCTCTACGCCGTCTCGACGCACTCTTCGCTGTCTTCAAAGCCGGATCTGGTTATCTATGGTGGCGCTTGTGAGGATGGTATGTATCCAACTACACGATACCCCTCTCCAATTTTAGGTGATTAATAAACTACGTACAGCGCCGCCCCTGGCCTTCGTAGACCACGAACCCTTCAGCCGCTCAGCAGGCATCACACTCCCGGCGCGACAAGGCAGTCCTTTCCCCGCGTCCCACGAGCTCCTCGAGTCCGGCGGACCCTTCACGCGGACGTTAAGTTTCAACATCAAGACGGCTGCGTCGGACAGGAGGAGAGAGCATTTCGAGTGGCGACATAGCAGCGGTGTTGAGATTGAGGCTTTAGGAGGGCGACATTCGGGCTAGAAGCTTGTGCGCATGTCACCTCCAGGTGTGTGCAGGAGGAAGAAGAACCGTAGCAATAGCACGCTAAGCGATGGGAAAGAAGTCGTCACTGTATGGGTTGCCACTGGCATGTTCATGGCCAGGGTCCTCCGCTTCCAGTTCCTTGGCTCCGGCGCTGATGGCAGTCTGGGCGAGCGCTGGGCTATCATGGCTGTTGCCTCCGCGCTGGCGATTTGAAATCGGGATCCACGGGCACGGAATCGTGGGTTGGCTACTGCCAGTTTTTAGATTGCTTGTATAGACGGGACGGGGCTGGATAGGGGAATTTTGCGTTCTCAGGTGGAAATCCAGTATCTTAAACTGAGTACGTTGTTGTGTTGGATGATAGTGTTGCAAGGACGTAACATCAAGAAATTGTTAGGTTTCTATAAGTACTCCTATTGCTAGCAATATTCATGTCGTTTACGACGCGAAATCATAGTGTCTGAGCTGAGGTTTCATTCTAGTAATATTAAAAGTAGTAACATTAATAAGTTGAGATGGCTGTCCCACGTACTTTATTTCGATGATTTCCAGAACACGGATTTATGGCATCAGCTTTTATTTACTTACACGATAACCGTTTCTTTCAAATTTTTTTTAGGTATGTCTAATTTTGTTAAAATTAGAGTACTTTGAACACAGAGAATCAGAAGACCGCTACTGTTTAAGTAGAATGGAACAATAGCACGCAATTATCTGTGAGTAGATTTAGAGTACATAAGGGAATTTATTCAACGATAATATGTAGTCTCAAATATCTCTATACTTAAAGTTGTCTATGAACGCAGAGCGGCTCCTAAGATTACCTGGGAAGCAAATTCCCACGAGCGCAGTTACAGCTAAAATGTGAAGTCAGTGACGCATCATATGCGATTGAGATACCTAATAGCTAGTTAGTTCAAGATAGAACAACTTATCTCCTATGACGGCTCTCGAGGCTAGCGACGTACGCTGCCGCAATAGCAGCTCTTTCTCTCGGTGTTAGGGGCTCAGTCCTATCTCCCATATGTATGTCGATCCGGTGGACTGGAATATCAGATGGTGAGCGCGGTGTGGGGGGCGAATGGTGGTGATGGTGACTGCGGGAATGGCGACTATAATCCTCTCGCTCACGTCGACCATCTCGATCATGCCGGCTCTCTCGATCATGCCGGCTCTCTCGCGTCTGTGTACTGGAGATTCTCTCCCCAGCATGATGCGAAGACTGCTGATGTCGACAAGATCTACAATTTGGAGGTAATCCTATGCACTTGGAAACAGCATCGTGCATATCAGATCCGTCAGAGAGTTTCAGCATAGAAGGAAAAAACGCGTGCCCACAATCATGAACAAGCGAGAATCGGCAAGACGGACAATTGCCATTAGGTCGTGAATTAATCCAACTGACCCCACACGTGTAACCAAAGGCATGTCCGCACGGAAACACACAGAATTCCTCGGCCTCGTCGCTTATTACAGGCTCGGTTATGGCGAGACGCTTGTTGCATATCTGACACTCGACGTTAAAACGAACAAATGAATCACCGTTACTCGAGGAGAAGTACGGGAGCCAGTTCGGCGCAAAGTTATCGGTAACTTCGTTTTGGGTAGACATTCTGTAGAGTCTGCAACGTTTCAGATTCAAGACAGAAAGTAGTAAGACAGAATGTGATCGGTTCGTGGAACAGTGTCGAAAGTCACAGCTGCTAGCTTGAGACAATTGCACACAAGAGTAAGAGCTCGCCAGGTATTTATATGCTAAGACTTATCTAAAACACTGGAGCTGTCGAAAGAAATGGAATGCTAGAACCGAATAAGTGTGCTCAACAAAGACCCTTGTTCTACGGCGTTGGTCTTTCTTAAGGCCAGAGCGTGGGAGAACTCCCCAGAATCCCACGCCAAGAGCATTCAGCATCAGAGTAGTAAATGATATCGCTCGTTGCCATTACTAGGACTTCCGCAAATTGATAAGGTGGTATATTCGAAGTTACTATATATTCGTGTAATTAAGATAAGCTCCCATTATGTACTTAGGTCCCTTAGGTGACCTAAGAAAATTATTGTAACAGACAAGTTCCAACTGGAAGGCTTATGATGCCCTTCTTTCGTCCACCATTGTATTATTCGCTTCGGCATTGATTCATAACGTATGATAACGCACAACCATACTTACCCATTACAGCTTCTAAAGCATGTCATTCCATGTAACAATGATTCCAATTAGCTCGAGCTGAAAAGCCAAAGAGCAGACACATCATTAAACTCCGGTAATAACCTTACTGCTATTTTGTTGCAAGGGACTTGTTTCGGTCACCGCTGGGTCCACGCCCGCGGAGCCAACCGAGTGATTGATGTCGTCGTAGACCCGAAATACCAGCTTTGTGGGTAGGTACGCAATCGCTGGAAGCCGCCTCATTTACAGGTAGAGTGTCACCTAACAACTTAGTTTCGATATTTCCTGTGGATCTTGCACGTTTGATCGTTATCCTCTCCGTTCCTTTATTGTCGTCGTCATGGAGCAGCATCTGACTTTGTACGCAATCCTCGTAGGTGCATTGCGACTCGGGAGCGTTGATATTAAGCTCTGGATCGCATGACTTAGAACCATGCGTGAGCAGAGCGTGTGCCGGTGACAAGAATTGTGCAGTTGGTGGAGCTTTAGCACGATAATCGATCTCAGCCCAAGCAGTGTTCTTGTCATCCATCTGGAATTTATGAACTTCCTCAGCGATGCGACTTGCTAAAGGACGTCTCGCGCCGTCACTACTGGACTTCCGCATGTCTCTTCCTCTAGATGTGGAGCGGCGCTTCATTGTGTCGATCTGTTGGTCAAGAGCTTGAACTTCTCTATAGCCTTCTGCAGTAGGTTGGAGTTCGAGCTCTGGGTATTCTAAGAACCCACGAGGCTCTATGGTATGTTGGATTGTAATTCCAGGCTCCGAAGCGCGACCAAAAGAACCTGCGTGTATCTTGTTCCACCCAGATTTAAATGCTTTGCTGACCTGGCTTGATAAAGTCCGCGATGTCGCAGTTAACTCTCTACTCTTCGGTAGCAATTTACCTTCTGCCCCAATCTCGGAAGGATTTGAATTCATGACGAGTGCAAAATCCCAGCTGCTCACCTTGTCTTTCTCACCGGCTGGTGCCGTTCTCTTCTCGCGTGTATGCGAGGGCCACTTCGCCCACGACTCCGGTGGAGTCCGTAACCCACGAGGTTGATGTCTGGGGACATTAGCTCTTGATTCCGTTCGGTTCTGTCGTTGCATATCTTCAGCCTGAAGCTGCTCTACCCATTCCTGAAGGACACCAGCGTGTATGTCGATAGTACCGCTAGGTTCAACCTCATCTGGTATCTGGAGTTCGTTGGATGTTTCAAAAGCTGGAGAGGAGTTGTTGTCTGTGATTTTCCTTTCCTGATCTATGGCATGTGTCGCAATGATACCGTGGCGGTGACTATTTATGAATATAGGATGCGGTCCGATTTTGTTGATAGTTGGTTTTGGCATTGATACTTTGATTATCTTTGCTTTCCATCGCCAATGACGAGGCTCTGCTTCTTCCTTGGCGGCATGCTGCTGCAGGCCTGTGGCGCTCTGTTGCATATTGGACGGTAGAAACCCGCCAATATTCGGGCCCAAGCCAGATGAGTTTAGTATTTTCGGCTTCAGAAGCTGTGTCGAACGTGATCCAATTTCTTCGCGACTCTTGTTCGATTCCGTGCGCGAGCTTGAGGCTCCGGCTCTCTTGGGCAACACCAGATGCAGTTTTGAAAGAATTGAACTTCTCCCGTTATTTAAGCTCTTGGGGTCCTCAAATTCCTCTCGAAATTTGCTACGCACTGGTGTCATAGGAGATAGGCGCGCAGGGGTGAGGCCGAATCGTTTCTGAATAGATTTCAGCTCTTCTTCTCGTTGTTTAAAACTCGCTGTTTCTGAAGCATTGTTTGATAATGCCTCAGCCGTGGGGAGTTGTGACCCATCTGGCTTGGGCTTTGGGTGGTCCAACGATGGTGTTTTGTTTAAAGCCGTTCGATATGAACTAATATCTGAGCTATCGCTGGCCGTTACGCGATATGGATTGACGGGGCCTAGTAATTCAATCAGTATTTACAAAATTTACTGAAAGTTGATTAAGGCTTCTCTTACCGTAGGTTGGTGGGAGCGGTTGCATTACTTTGCGACTTCCTAACATATCCGTTAAGCTAGGGCGTGAGTCTCTTGGGGTAGCTTGTCGACTATTGGGTCGCGTAGTATATCGGGAGGAAGTATAACGCGAGGATATTTCCTGGGTTTGATCCATAATGGAGCTTTCTAGAGGAAGCGTATTTTCCATCTGGTTTAAAACCCGACTCAAGGCAATGGATTCATCATTTGGTGTATCAAGTGAAAGTTTTTCTTCTCGAACAGTGTGTTTCGAAGTTCCTGGCCAAGCTCGAGCATGCTCTTGTGAAATTGAACTAGAATCGGCCATCTCATCCTGATGGCTCGATACATCTGCGGAGTCTGTGGGCATCTGTAAATCCTTGACCTCTTGAATTCTAGGCTCGCGGAGTCGGTCAAGTGCTATTTCACTATTTGAACGACTTGAAAGAATTGAGGCGCAATGCAAGTCCTGACTTCGCAACCACACATCCAATGGCGAATAGCGGCCGGAGATGTCATTCTCTTTGTGATTTATTTCGGGATATACTGGATGTTCGAACTGCATCGTTTGGCTGGTGTCTGTCGTCTCGTCTTGCATAGTCGGATTGCTGAAATCAGTGGTATCTGCTCCTTGTGGCTGGGTGGTGTCATCTTCCCGCCTAGTAGACAAGTCGCCAGGCTCCGGTGACTGAGGACGAGATACTTGCCTAACGTCTACTAATGGCTCAATATAACTTTCAATGTGAATTGCGCTATAAGACAAGCGCCATGAAGCAGTAGATGGTGATTCACGACCGCTTCCCCCCAAGAGGTGAACAGGAGTAAGATGTGACGGTGAAGGTGGTCGGATAAAAGACTCTTTATCGTGATCTAAGTTACTAGTTGATCCCCGCAAGGGCTCAGAGCAGCTTATTCGCTGTGGGAATGATTCTTGTGCTCCGCAGACGACTGGAGTTGGAAATATTGACGTTTCTGGTAGTGTGTTGACCTCCTTATTAGTTTCCTGCTCGTCGATACTGGAAACGGAGAACTCAATTGTATCCCTAGGCCCACCCCCGGAGAGCTCGGGCTCTCTACAATTATTAATGCTAGGTCGCTCAGGAGGCGCGAGCCTAAGATCATCCTCTTCTTCCTCGCTCTTCAGTTCTTCTTGGATCCGCTTGTGCATCAGACGCTTGAGCTCTGCACGCCGAGCAAGCTCTTCATCACTTGTACCAATGGACGGTCGGGACCCAGGCTTAGTATTGCCGCGGTGGGATAAACGTCGGATCAACTTTGTCCTGATGGATCCCAACGTACCTATATTTGACAGCCGTGTATTTCTTTCCGGGCCATCTTCGTCCGAATCATCTGCTTCGACAGCTTCGGGGTCAACAATATTGTGATATGCGGGAGTCATGAGTTGTGAAGGGCCCCGAGAGGCTAGGATGGAAGATAGAAACATATCGGTGTCAGATCGTGATAGTGTCTTGGACAGCCTGGCACGAGGTGGTTGACTAGGCAGTTCAATGGTCTCCGTTTGTGTCTCTTTCTCGGCAAGCTGGCGATTGCGGCAACAGCAGAGAATAGACATCCTTGACGAGGAACAATGAAGATGGGAGAAGAGGTTGTAGCATTGTCCTATTACTAGTAGGACTTCCGACAATGACCAGGACCCCGAGAGAAAGGCTGATGGCAGACGGTCAAGTTCCGACAGAATACGTTCCATGTGATTGCCTCATAATAGACTTCATTGTAAATGCATGAGACGATATGGCAAGATCTACGTGTCCTAACAATGTTCTTTGACTTTGACGCACTTGCCCGCATAGATAAGTAAGTAGGTAGTTTAGTAAATAAGAGGGAGGCACGCCGAACCTTCTCTCTGAATACGTGGGGAAGGCAAAGGGGAAAGGGGAAATGGATCGTAGCTTACAGATGTACGTTCAGATACCTATGTCTAATTTGTTCTCGAGGCACCCGCACTACACAACTATATAACCTTAGATACTTACCCAAGTAGGTTGCGTTGAAAATGAGGCCATAAAAGGGACTATCTATAGCTCTTGCCTAGTTGACAAAAGTGATAGGTGAGAAACGGGTTCGTATTACGCCTATAGGCCATTTGATATACTCAATTGGGTAACGCAGTTTACAGCTCTTCAATTGTGGCACTTGGAAGGATACCAACTGGATAGCGGGCGGCATTTGATAATGTTGATTGTATTATAACCTATACTGGCCCAAGTTTATGTACGGCCGCCTTTATTGCTTTCGGATATATGGAGAGACAAATGCTATGAGGTGTAGAAGGTGTCAATTAACTGAAATAATGATGCGCGTCCGGAATCTAATACCTGATCTCTCTTGTAATCTTGCTACTTATGCGATGATTATGCTTGGATATCCTTTCGAACGAATAATTTAAACCTTTACACATTAGGAAGTATTGTGAAATCTGTCTATGTCCCATAGGTAGGTTTGTGCATCCAGACCAAGGGAACTAGTCGGTTTTAACAAAATCTGAAGCCAATGCAGCGTGACTTTATTGTATAGCAGTATTATGATAGGCTATATCATAGTATTCACAAAGATAGGTCGTAACTAACAAGGATCAAATAGTTCCCTACATTCCAGGGTGTTAACAAGCAGGTAGTTCATGAAGTCCCATTTCAATGATGAACTCAACATTACTGCCCACGTTATATCAGTGATAGTATATTTTCGAGGTTATGGATCCAACATGCTCAAGCTAAGGGCTTTTTGCTCATCCTAAATCATAACCATGGTCTTGTCGCTCTAAGTACAAGGGAACATGGAAAAGAAGTTTCCAACTCCGAGCTACTCATTGTTTAAACCGATAAGACGGGGAAAAGAATACGAGTACGTATTGCTGCCCCTGTTCGTTTATAACGGGAAGGCAAGTATTGCTTAGGTATATTCTAGGTTCTGGACAGTTCGTACCGGCGGTGAGTATACATGTACTGGGCCGTCAGCACTACCAGCACCATTTACGGGAACAGTTCGACGAAAGAAGACCCCTAGAGTGTCCCCGCGCCTAACATGCTGTATGATCATGGCAAGAGAAGCATGATTACCTCAGATCCTAACTAGGAAATTCGATACAAATAATGGTGAGAACTCAGTACTGTCCAGTACATAGTAGCATTGGAACAACCTAATGCACGATCCGTCGCGTAGCGTTTGGGTCGGTGGCAGGGATTGGTACGGCGCCGGCTTCTGGGCGGATGGGCTGGTTAATCGATACTGGGCATGTCTGTCTACTTTGTGATAAGCATCAGAGGTACTCGACCCAACTCGATGCGGGGCAAATGAATACCACGGCAGGCAAATGAGTGTAAGTAGAAGACGAGGTATGTGCATGTAAGTGGTAGATGGGACGTAATCACGCATATCCGTGCACTGATGGCTTCATCCCGAAGCCCATGTATGGTTGATACAGTAAGTCGGTCGAAACAAATGGATCAGGCGAGAAGCAGATCACCGCCTTAGTGCCTTTCTACGCTACCTCTTCCTGTGATCCCTCGAGTCTAAGTAGAGTAGCATTCAGTGATGCCCAACCTTGGAATTTAAAGATGTGGTTTAAGACAACAATGAGGGGGAAAGAGAAGCACAACAGCGAATCGAATAAGTGCAAAGAGAGCTTAATGCAATGTGTTGTTGAAATAGCGTAGACGATGCAATAGTGGTGGGCTGGTCGGTAGCGAATCATTATCGGCTGGCTCGGTGATCTTTTTGCTTATTGCTCGGTTCCTCGTGCCCGCTTTCGGAGTCGGCCCTCGAGTTGCGCTAGTGAAAAAGAGTGAAAAAGATTTGCTGACTGTAGGATGCCCTGCCCGGAGACGGCTCTGAAGGGCGCCCCTCCAACCCCTCGGTGGGGTGGTAATTCCCCATAATTACTTGGCACAATTGGTCCCTTGAGCTCCGAAAACCCCTCCTTTGCCTTTCATTGCTTAGTCTGCAGTCAGCTCAACTTTTCTTCTTATTGTTGCGTTCCCCTCTTCAGACTTCCTTTCTCTCCTTCTCTTCTCATTCCTCTCTTCCACATTCTTCCTAGCATCTACTATCCCCATCGATTGTTGCTCTCTTGGTTAGCAACAATCTCTTCTCTTTTCTCTGCAGTTTGGATAGGGAATTGGAAGTGAAAGCGTGTTTTCCTCGTAAGCTTTGGCCCTCTTTGTTCACGTAGACTTAACCCCTCGTTTGGCACTAACCATCTGTCTGCTCTACAGAAAACCCTTCTTTAAGCAGATACTCCGGGCCAGCACCAAGATGGTTCAATCCGCCGTTCTTGGGTTTCCCCGTATGGGTGTAAACCGTGACCTGAAGAAGGCGACTGAGGCTTGTGAGTGTCTGGTTTTCCCCGATGATACCATTTTGACAAAGCGACTGACTCGTACGTCTAGACTGGGCTGGCAATCTTTCCCAGGCCGATCTCCTTGCCGAGGCTAAACGTCTCCGTCTCGCTCACTGGAAGATCCAGAAGGATGCCGGTGTCGACGTCATTCCCAGCAACGACTTTGCTCTATATGACCAGATCCTTGCTCAGATCCAGGACTTTGGTGTAAGTAGACTTCGCCAATCCAACCATTATTCCCATTGGCGTTGCTGACATGCTATTTCTCACAGGCCGTCCCTGAGCGCTACTCTAGCGCTGGCCTCGACCGTGTCGATGAATACTTTGCCATGGGCCGTGGTCACCAGAAGGGCGGCGTCGATGTTCCTAGCTTGGAGATGGTAAAGTGGTTTGACTCTAACTACCACTACGTCAAGCCCACTCTACAAGACAACCAGACCTTCACTCTCGCTTCCAGCCCTAAGGCTGTCAACGAGTTCATCGAGGCTAAGGAGGCTGGCATTGTCACCCGACCCGTCCTTGTTGGACCCGTCTCTTTCCTCCACCTCGGCAAGGCCGACCGTGGACAGAGCGTCAACCCCATTGACCTCCTTGACAAGCTGCTACCCGTCTACGAGCAGCTTTTGACCCAGCTCAAGGAGGCTGGTGCTGAGACTGTCCAGATTGACGAGCCTGTTCTCGTTTTCGACCTTCCTGCCAAGGCCAAGGCTGCCTTCAAGCCTACCTACGAGAAGCTTGCCAGCCTAGGCGACAAGATTCCCAAGCTTGTCTTCACCACCTACTTTGGTGACATCGTCCACAACCTAGAGGCCGTCCCTAAGGATATCTATGCCGTACACATCGACCTTGTTCGCAACCCAGAGCAGCTCGACACTGTTGTCGGCGCCCTTGGCCCCAAGACTATCCTATCGGCTGGTGTTGTCGACGGCCGTAACATCTGGAAGACCAACTTCAAGCGCGCCATTGAGATTGTAGAGTCCGCCGTCCAAAAACTTGGCAAGGACCGTGTCATTGTTGCCACATCTAGCTCTCTCCTTCACACACCACACACCCTTGCCAGTGAGAAGAAGCTGGACCCTGAGATTGCTGATTGGTTCTCCTTCGCCTCTGAGAAGGCCGTCGAAGTTGCCATCATTGCTAAAGCTGTCACTGAAGGCCCTGCCTCCGTTAAGGATGCGCTAGAGGCTAACGCTAAGTCTATGAATGCTCGCGCCACGTCTAAGCGCACCAACAACCCCCAGGTTAAGGACAGACAGTCCAAGATCCAGCCTTCGGACTACAACCGCAAGTCGGAGTTCCCTAGCAGAATCTCACAGCAGCAGGAGAAGCTGAAGCTTCCTCTATTCCCCACTACTACAATTGGATCTTTCCCCCAGACCAAGGAGATCCGTGTCCAGCGAAGCAAGTTCACCAAGAAAGAGATCAATGAGGCGCAATACGACAAGTTTATTGAGCAGGAGATTGACATGAACGTCAAGATCCAAGATGAGCTTGACCTCGATGTCTATGTTCACGGTGAGCCAGAGCGTAACGACATGGTTCAGTACTTTGGTGAGCGCCTTGATGGCTATGCTTTCACCACCCACGCTTGGGTCCAGAGTTACGGTTCGCGTTGCGTCCGACCCCCCATCATTGTCGGCGACATTTCCCGTCCGGCTCCTATGACTGTCAAGGAGTCCAAGTACGCCGTGTCAGTGTCCAAGAAGCCTATGAAGGGCATGCTGACTGGCCCTGTCACCTGCTTGCGGTGGTCTTTCCCTCGTGACGATGTTCACCAATCCGTTCAGGCCGAGCAGCTCGCTTTGGCTCTCCGTGATGAGGTCGTTGACCTTGAGAAAGCCGGTATCGATGTCATTCAGGTCGACGAGCCCGCTCTTCGTGAGGGTCTTCCCCTACGATCCGGAAAGGAGCGTGAGGCGTATCTTGACTGGGCTGTAAAGGCTTTCAGGCTCTCGACTGTTGGTGTTGAGGATTCGACTCAGATCCACTCCCACTTCTGCTACTCTGAGTTCCAGGACTTCTTCCACGCTATCGCTGCCCTTGACGCCGATGTGCTATCCATCGAGAACAGCAAGTCTGACTCCAAGTTGCTCAGCGTTTTCGTGGACGAGGCTTACCCCCGTCACATCGGCCCTGGTGTCTACGATATCCACTCGCCCCGTGTGCCTAGCGAGCAGGAGATCAAGGATCGCATCGAAGAGATGCTTCAGTACCTCAAGCCAGAGCAGCTCTGGATCAACCCTGACTGCGGTCTTAAGACTCGCCAGTGGAAGGAGACTAAGGAGGCGTTGGTCAACATGGTCAATGCAGCCAAGTTCTTCCGTGCCAAGTATGCCAAATAAATGGTATCTTGACACAAAATTCAAGTGCTTGCTCACGAAATAAGCACCAAGTCGTTTCCCCTAATTTTATAGTTTAGCATATCTGCGCCGGGTGTTTGTCTTCGATCTCAACATCGGCGTTCTTTCTGGCATGGGCTTTCACAAAACTGTCATATACCAAAAAAGTTATACAGGGAAGCAGGCGGTCGGGAAACTGGAGCATTCAACACAGCATTTAAAGCGGCGGGAAAGGAAATATGATACCACGGTCCATCAACCGGACTGAGGAGAAAGGCGTTTACTGGAATTTGATTAGCATATTCCGGCGAGACAACAAGTTGTCTTGTGTAGATGTAGTAGTCATCAAGAAGCTAACCACAAGCCCTTCAACTGGGTATGAGTTAGAAAGACAATCATAATTGACATCGGAGGCGGTAATTGCCGTCTCTTGAATGTGAAGCAACACCTCGACTGTCCCTTCCCCTGGTGAGAGAATTAAGCATATTCAAGCCATCCCTGTTGGCTAGTACGTCAATCCGTTGAATGTCATTTACATGAGATTTTGAGTTCAACGCTATGAGAATTACAATCAAGCGAAACTTTGGAACCAGTCAAAAAGCAATTTTGGAACTGGGTCACCGTTTCATCAATACTCCTCAGGGTTCCCGAACTCTTTCCCTGCAGGTAGAAAAAGCTTGGCTTGGCTTTCAAAGTGAGGCAATACCTAGGTTAGAGCTACTTGGCTAATAAACTACACCGCCGTAAACCTCCTAAGACCTACTACTGCAGCTGTTAATAAAACAATCGATCAAGATAAGAAAAAGTACAAGTGTATATAACGAAATAAGACAGCGATTCTCGTATGCTCATTTCATTTTTGAGATTTTGTGTTCTGTTTGGCCTGCATCTACCCGAATGAATACAGCCAAACCAAGTGCTTTCTGGCTCTGGAGCCGAATTGACCAGGGACGGTTTCAAGCAGGTTATTTAAGGATTCTTGGACGGATAGAAGCATCCCCCATCCCACCGTCTTTAGCAAACATGGGCTGCACGATTATTCCACGCTAAAGCTAAGGCCTCCTGAATATATGACCCGTGCTTACTAGAAAATCAAGATTGAAGATATTTTGACGAGAATTGTATACCTAGGTGGATCGAATCGCTAGCTATAGAATATTGTGTTGCACAGCAGTACATGCAATCTTTTATTTGCTACGGACACCGACATTTGTGATATCGTGTAGCAGTAGGACAGGTCTTGGGCTGGTCAGCTGAAATGTTTGTTCTTGTGAGTCAAATGAGAACAACACACAAGACAAGTTCTATGGTCGGGTAAGTGCTTGTACTTCCTTCGGTACAATAGTGGATGAGTCTCGGAAAGAGGGATGTCTGACCAACGAAAAAGAAGATTGAGACAGAACAAGAATATTCGTGACCATGTGGCCAGGTAGGCCGATATTGTGTTGTGATACAGGTCTTGAAGAGAAGATCGATGGTCTTGCTGCAACAAAACGTGGCACCGGGCAATTGATTGCAAGGACACGATGTGGCGCAGACAAGTTGTTTGACGCAGACACGTCCTTTTTTTGGTCGCTCGCACATTCGTTCCCCTTAGCGGCGGGGGAACTTTTGGCGTTGCTCAACGGCGTGGCGCCATGCTTCCAACCTCGCCAACCTCCACCGCTTCTTTGAAGTTCGAGAGAGATGCGATAAGTCACTGTTTCAGCAGAATATCTTGGAATTGATGTATCATGAGCGTAGATCAATAGTTTCGTTTTTTATTACGGATTAGATTATTATACTATCTATACTCTAGGATTGCTTACGATAAAGAAGTTTTTAGTGTACTTGCAGCCATCCCCTTGCATAAATAATGACAGGACCAGAAAATCTGACAGAGGATTCCGAGACCAGGCATCGTGGCGGGGATAAGGAGGCGGCGTGTTCCGTGGGCACTGGTTCTAGGTCTCGCCGGTGGGTATGGTGTTCTTTTTCTCGCTCACAATTCAATAATGAAAGAACTTGAAGTCATTGTGCATCGCGCAGCCGGAATCCACGTGGTTGCGACGCAATCCGCGGAAGCAATCTCGCAAGATTACGATCATTTCTCATAGTTGTGCACTACCTACGTGTGATTGCGTATATGTAGGTACTTAATATACATCTTAGGAGAAGGCGATGGAAGAATGCGCGCAGGTTGAGGGGTCGGGAAGAAGGATCCTTCCAGTTGATGACAGCATGGTACAGCATGTCAGGTTCGCAAAACTAGCCCTTGCATCCGGCACCACTCCGTAGTTGGAATACACTGCGTAGGTACCTACTTATTGTGCCGCAGCTATGGTATAGTTCAGGTAGATAATGCGTTCACCTGAGGAAGACTTACTCGCCATGCTTCATCAACCGCCCACGGAGATTAGATGAAGCAATGCGATATACCTAAACGATAAACACCTAATTAGACAGAAACCGCCCATTAAAACTTATCACAACTATGAGAGCGGGTGATCGTCTGAGCTAACTCATTTGTATCAGCGTAAGTGATGTGCTGAGCTCCCAAATACCTGGTCGCTATGTGCCGTGTGCGCAAATCTGTTTGTACTTACGAGTTCCCGTGGCGGCACGCGGAACAAATGCTTTTCTCGTGAGTGGCTAGATACATGGCTGAAGAGAGACAGACCTGGATGCAAACAGATCTGGCTGGTCCAACTCTAAAATCCCATTGGTCGGAATCGTTGTTTCACGATGGTGTACCTGCATATGCTATCGGCAGGGGTCGTATTATGGAATGGCAGGCCGGGTTAGGCTGGTGCGTGGGTCTCAGGGGCAAGCGCCAACCTGAACACCTGGGCTGGACACACTTTTTTTTCTCGCTCTCTGTCTCTCTTCTGTCTCTCAGCACCCAGCCTGCCAGCCCTCCCCTCTTTCGCTAAGGGTTCAGATCCCGCCCAAAGCGCTGTTTGTTCCAAGTGGATCTTCGTGAGTGGGGCCAGAAGCACCTGGAATACGCAACAAACCCTGGCATAATTGGGCTAGGTGAGGGATGGGATGACATGGATGCCGGGCTGAGGTGGTATTATACTCGTAAGTGGTGCAAATGAGGGTCTCGAAGGAGGTCGGGCTGGCTGGGGTGACTGGCTCGACTGGGTGGCCAAACGACGGGCTGTAGCGAGTAAAAAAGGCCCTCCCTCCAGGTTGGGGATACCCTCTCTTTTCCTCTTTTTCTCGTTTTCCTCGCTCACCTCTTGCGTGTTCTTTATTCTTCTGAGTCTATCTCGAGTCTCTCCTTTCACCCTTCGACGCTGTTCGTCTTTTACATTCATTCCTGCTCAGCCAGCTGTGTTCGTTTCTTAGCAACATACCGTTCCCTTTTGACAATCCCCAGCAACTGTGTCTGCTCAGCTTCCCGCGGAATCGACTTTCGCTTTCAAAATTGTATTGCAACTTGCAATCGTCCGTTCCTTTAGACGACGTCCCGAAGTAACATTCTCTACCCGAGACCAAGACTACTCAAAGTAGGAGCCGCAAATCCAAGAGATTCAAGTTGTGAAAGATCAATTGAAACCAAAATACCCGAAACATCAAAATGAAGTCCTCCACTGTTGCGCTTGGCCTGTTCGCCGGCCTTTCCTCTGCGTACAACCACCATGCCCGTCATGTACACGCGCCTTTTATTCGACGAAATGAGACCGTCGCTGCGCCTTCTACTACCTTGACTGTCGCCATCACCAGCGTCCACACCATCACATCGTGCGCTCCCACCATCACCAACTGCCCCGCCAATGCTGGCAACTCAACCGGCCCAGTCACCGTCACCGAGGTCATTGATCTGACCACTACTGTCTGCCCTGTCACTGAGGCTGCTTCCGTCTCCAGCTCTGTCGTCGACGCTCACAGCAGCGGCCTGGTCACCGGAACCACCCACGTTCTTACCACCACTGACAGCAGCCCCGAGCAGACCCCAGCTCCCAGCTCCGGCGCTGGCGTGAGCGTCTATCCCACCGTCAGCGCCAGTGACGCGACGTTGACCATGACTATCGGACCTGAGGGTTCTCAGTCTGTCACAGTCACAACCATTCACTCTACCTTCACTCAGATGGTTACCGTCATCGAGAGCCCTCTCCCTAGCTCTGGCTCGGATTCCAGCGCTGGCAATGGCGGCAACAGCGGCAACGGCGGTTCTGGTGGCTCTGGCAATGGTGGCTCTGTTACCAGCGAGGAGGGCACCACCACTACCACCTTGACCACAACTTCTACCCGTACCGTTACTGTTCCTGGCTCTACCCAGACCGCTACCGTCATCGGATCAGGCTCTGACTCCGGTTCTGGCTCTGGCTCTGGTTCCGGCTCCGGCTCTAACTCTGGCAGTGGATCTGGCTCTCCTTCTGTCTCTGACCAGGCCGAGTGTGCCCCTGTAACTGTTACTGTCACAGAGTCTTCCCCTGCTAGCACTGTCTACGTTACAGTCGGCGGCAATGGCAGCGGTAGCGGTAGCGGCTCTGGCAACTCCGGCAGCTATCCTACCGGCGCTACTGATGTCGGCGCTGAGGCCACATCCAGCAGCTCTGCCGCCACTCCCACAGGCGCCAACGAGGGCGGTGACAGCACCGGCGACGAGTGCCCCCCGGAGGAGAGTGACAGTGATGTCACCGCTACAGCCACTGCTACCGTTGTCCCCTACCCTACCGGCAGTGGCAATGGCACAATCCCCACTGGCTACCCCGTTGGAACCGGTACTCCCTCGCTCCGCCGCCGCCACCCTCTCTACTAAGTTATGGTAGAGTGGCGATGAGATGATCCCTATAGGGGATACATAGAACAAAGACGAAGAGGTTCGATTCGCTCTTGTATTATAGCCGAAGCCAACGTAGCACATGACTGCATGACATAAAAAGTTGTGGCCACCAAATCGCGTTTGTGTTGTTACTTAGATTTAGGTTGGGACCAGTCCTTGTTTGGATAGGGTGGACTGGACGGGAGGAACTTTCATATGTCTCGAGACATTTTTCACCGAGGACGGCATATAACCTTCAATTCTTGTATGTACTGGATGACAACTTTGAATGGAGATTCACTTCTATGGTGGTTGCAAAATTACTCTCGCCTGTGCTTGTTATGCTTCGTTTACAGATTTCGTGAGTGAGTAGGTTTGAGCAGTAATCTGAGACTTAGAGTGTGAGCGCTATGACTCACAACTCATCGAATTCTATGTACGCCACATGAGTTCATGAGGTACTGATACGTAAATCCAAAACAAGTCACGATAGGAGATTGAAATTCGCTAGCGAAGATATGCAAATTATCTATCTCTTAATCTCCTCGTGTCTACTTGAGGCCAGACCATGCATTATGCTAAACCCTAATCCGTATTCATAACCAACATCACGTCTGCATAGGAATTTTGGTGCTGAACGCAGTTGCAGGATTATAGACGATAGAATTAGGCTTGCGGGTCCGCTAATTTCGCAATACATCGGGACCAGAATCGTCTAGATTAATTATTTGGCTACTGGTGATGTAGACTAATGTGATGAAGGGCGCTTCTCAAAATACCCCGAACGAAAACCGCGACGCCTACCGAATGCCGGAAAATGGCCGAAGGCCTCTAATAAAGATGGTTTCTCTGGATCCTATAACTAATGCTCTCATCGAGACCATCATCGAAGTCTTCAATAAAGTCTTCAATGAGATTCGAATTGTGTCGTGGGCGGTGTCCGGAGTGATGTCCCGAGTGACGTTCTGAGCGATGTCCTGAGTGATGTCCTGAACGATGATGATGCTGCTCTGAATAATGGCTTAAGTGGTGTCTTGGATGATGCTCCGAGTGATCTACTAAGCGATGTCCGGAGTAATGTCCTGAGTGGTGTCCTGGGCGGTGTTCTGGATGGTGGTGTCCTGGGTGGTGGTGGTGCTGCTCTGGATAGTCCCTCGAATGGTGTCTTGGATGATGTTCTGAGTGATGTACTGAGCGATGTCCTGAATTATGTCCTGAATGATGTCCTGCGTTGTGTCCCGAACGATGCCTATGCGACTCCCTCGATGGATCTAACCTCCCACGCATTGTATTCATCCAGTCGTCTGCCTGAGGCTCTTCAAGAAGCGTTCCCGTATACGTTGGTTGGCGCGTCGAATGCGTTGGCCCAGGACCCTCGCTATGGAATTCCCTGTTCATAGGATACTGCCGTTCGTGCCTGCTGCTACCATACGCCTGAGCGGGTCCATTGTCTGTCTGGTACTTCTCGTATGGAGGTGGAGGATCGTATTCGCTTCTGTAAGACTCTCCGTCGGAGTCATATCGTGGCCCATAATATTCTACTCGATTATGATCCTCCTCCTCATCACTGAAGGCATACTCATCATCATTGAAGGTATACTCATCACCGCTGAATGCATACTCGTCATCACTGAAGGCATAGTCTCCGGCTGTGAAGCGTACCGAGGAGTAGCTTGAGTGGTTACCTGAACGACTGTCTTGCCTGTTGGGCATGATGGGGGCGGATCGTTACCTCGTCTTGCCTAGAGGTGGGATTAGATTTTACGACCCTTGGGAATTAATGATAGAGAGAAGATGATAGGAAAGGCGCATGAGAAAACAGGTGCAAGGTCAGTAGGAAAAGGCGAAGCGAGCAAAACTATATACGCTTCGCGGGATGGAGTTATGATTGTCATTGCAGTGTTGTTTGTTATGTACTAGGCCAGTTCCTGATATTGTCAAAGGCAAACCAGTTCCTGGTTGGTGCTGAGTCGCGCAGAGGGATACATAACAAACAATGAAGAATGGTGAAGTAAGGGAGGGATTCAGGTCTTCGACACTAACACTATATGCCACATGAAGGGAGCTGAGTAGTTGTTGAACCAAATGGAAGTAGTGCAAAGGAGGGTTCTCCCTATGGGAAGTGTTACTTTAGGTTCTCGGAGATAATGTTCGTGTAGCTATGCTAATGAGGATCCTCTATATTTGAGTCCTACTCCCTCCTAGGGTAGATTAATCTATTTTCATTTCTATGCTTCACGAGTCACTGAAACAGTTTCCTTCTAAAACGTAGTTCGCGGAAAGTTTGATCTGTGGGTAGTCATGTATTTCGACTATCCAAACATTAGAGCAAGGGACTTTGGTTTCCCGCTGCTATGGTATGTCCACTCTTCGCCTCCTCTCCGCTTTGCTTCCCGGACATTTTAATTATCTTCCGTGTCACCTAGCTGAGGAGGTGCTATTAAACCCAGAGGAGGGTGCGTTAAACCCGTATGAGTTACCCTCTGACTCAGTTGAGGTACTATTAGAGCCGGATGAGGAGGCACCTTCGATCCCGGTTGAGGTACTGTCATCGGTAGTCATGATAGTACTGTCAATCGAAGCCATGGTGTAGCTAGTTCCGGCCGTGGTACTGTCAAATCCTGATGAGATACTGTAATGCTCAGGGGAAGTACTGGAAGATTCGGGAGGGACAATGCTGAGCCCAGCAGAGGCCCCCTCGATGCCAGCTGGGGGATCGTCAAAGGCGGCCCAGGAAACGGACATCTCATTTATTGCACGCTGGTGGAAATTATGATACAGTGCCCATATCTCGTTGTAGAAGTTGTTGTTGGGCCCAGACACGAAAGACGATTCTCTGACACGGCGGAGCCCGGCCCTGTAATCGCGGACAAATCTGGCACAGGCTGCTCGGTCCACGGATAGCTCCATGGCCTGGCGTAGGCTGTCGAAGTCTAGGATGATGCGGGTCACGGGTACATGGTTGGGGGGTACTTCGTCGAGGCATGATTCACAGAACGGGACTCCGATTTTGTGACGAGTATACGCTGCGAACGGGCAGTCACGAGGTGGTATCTGGTCACTCAGGGGACATAACGTCCACCTGTTGTCCATGTGTCGCAGCTCGTGAGAGCATCCGTCGTATCCCCAGTAGCTTCGAACACGTCCGAGGTTAGCTAGCGTATTGCAATAGCTTCACTCGACTTGTGGAGATAGGGGAAGGGAGAAGATGTAACTGATACAAGAGCAACTTACTTGTAGTGGCACATAGTGTATCTCTTGCTGGTTGAAAAGGTCGTAGTAGCTAGGGAGGGGTGATGGAATAAAGGGCTGTAAACTACAACTTTCGCCTCGAATTCGAGAAATCTTTATAGCCGTCCATGTACGCACAAACTTATCTAAATCTCCTGATCTCCTGTTCGCATGACGCCTTACATGCTTAGTACGACGAAGCTTGCAGAGACCTTAGGCCAACACGACATGAAGATACTCGAACTCGAAGCCAGAATAACAAAGATAAGAGTTTTTGCTAGAGGTGTACGTGGCGTCTTAGGAGTTATACAGACTGGGGTAAGTTACCATGAGAATCAAGTGTTATTGGAACGAAGGGAGGAGGTGACAGCCACGTGATACGTGTTACTACCCACGATGTTATCAAGAGCAGCACCATCCCCCTTCATATGTTGGCGCATGATTCTTTGAATGTATCACGCATGATATGTTTTGTAGACAAGAAAACAAGAATGATACACCAAGCGTGCAACCACACTTTGTCTTTGAGACGGCGTTATTTCTAGAACTAAACGTCCTCGACGACTAATATTCCAAGCGCAATCAGAGTTCGATGCTCAACCAAGGTCTTGTGAGGTCATTGTACAACATGGCCCAACATGATACTCTCCAACTGTTTCTGATCAAACTGTGGTTGTAACGTTGTTCTAAGTAGCGCATGACTTTTCTCGATAGCTGGTAGAACCCCGTCGATTTGTTGGAGGTTCCCACGCATGCTCTTCATATGGTTGTTGATCTGCCACGCAAGGCTAAGCATTTCCTCGTCCTGAACGCTGGCAAAGACTTGACTGGTAGCTTCATCAGCTGGGAGCAAGTCGATGTCATTGGTAACTGAGTCGTGAGTCGACGTAGGCACAAGAACATGCACTTTCTTCAGCCGATCTCTTCTCTCTCTTGCCTCTGCGCGAGCGTTAGTGCTGAGCCGGTCGAGTACTTTATACTGCCGCTCAAGCTCCTTCTCGGCACGCTCCTTTTCACGCTTGAGTAATTCTACGCTGTGTTGTAGCGGATCTAACTGAGACAGAAGTACCTCGACGGCTGATTGAGTCCGTTCAAAGTCCAGTTCGTCTTCACGGTGCGGGAGGGTTGAAGCAGGTGGAAATGGGAGCCTTGCTGATCTTTTGCATAAACCCCTCATGACTTTTTGGAGGACCTCTTCTGCATGCGCATACTGCTTTGGAACAACGTGGAGAAGTGTAGGTAGTGATACAGAATGTAAAAGATCTGCAATATTGGTGATCGAGGAAGTATCTAGAGAAGACCATTTGGACTCAATGATTTGTTGAGGGATCCGCCGCGTCCGCTCTGTTATATGCCTATAAGGCGGGGATGACGAATCGGAGTCGGACGAAGGCGAGTGAGCAGCTGATTGATCCTGTTCTGCGGAAGGCCGTCTGCGCCCCCTCGATTTCTGGTGAGCTGTGCTGGACCCACGCTGTCCCCTCTCCGCCTGGGGTGCCTCATCTACTGGCTTCTTTTGACGCTGAGATGGACCGCTTTGTGGCCCGCTGCCCAAGGTCCTGTCGTCTGCTTCGGACTTAGATGGGCGACCCCGCTTTCGCTGTGGCATCGCGACATCGGGTTCGGGTTCAATTATAGATGGCTGGGCATCTTGGGATGAGCGAGGTCTTCTTCCTTGCCTCTTCTGCGCCCGAGAAGTGGTACCGACTTCATCTCCGGGTTCTCCGGATTCTTCTCCTTCCCCGGAATGTTCCTTATTTACGGGACGGTTCGGTTTCTTTCTCTTCTTAGATGGCCGCTGAGTTGCTGAGGAGCTAGCCTCTTCTCCTTGCATAGTAGAATTATCTGTAACAGAGAGCGAGTTGTCTAATGAACGGCGATCTCGCTTACTTCGTCGGAGAAGGCTTGAATTCCCCTCATTTTCGTCCTCATCATCGGCCTCTTCTTGTTCGGGCTCAGGCTCTGGCGGTCTGACCTGCCGACTCCTCTTCGGTCTCCCTCGTTTGGTCGTCTCAACCTCCTCTGATGGCACAGGCCCATCATCCCGTTCTGTAGCTCTATCTTGCATTTGAGTTGTAGACTGTTGACGCCGCGGCCGCCTGCTAGGTTGTGTTCCCGAGGTTTCTGGCTGTGGCTCCTGTAGGACATCTTCTTTGGCACGCCGGCTTCGCTTCTTCGGACGGGATTCCTCATCCACAGGTCTTTCATCGACCCCGCTATCCGCGTTGGGTTGATTATTCTGGTCTGCCATTGTTGTCACAGAATTCGACGCGTCCTTCGCCTCGTCATCGCGTGACGCGTTGGTGGGACGACCACGCTTGCGCTTCTGGTTGGCAGCTGGAGGATCCTAGAGGAGATATATAGTTTTAGTATTCGAGTTTAACATTACGATGTCAAGAGCTTGATTCAAATTACCATTGGAAAGTCCTCGTCAGTTAGCTGGTGCGAGCTCGCAATTGGCGATCACCCTTAAAATGCAATGTTGCGCGCACGCCGAGGAGTCGCGTTCTTCAATTACCAGCTGTGGCTTACGTACATGTGATAAATGACGTGAAACTTGGAAATACCCAATTGGAAGCTACCTGTATTAATTTGGCCAAACCCACGTGTTTGAGCCACAATATGAGGGGCTGCACGGCCTGTTTGTTGACTTGCATTGGTTTGCTCAAACATTCGCGGTCAACAAGAGGCTCTTCTCTTAATTACTTACTTTGAGTGGGGAGCTCATCCCTGTAGGTACCCTGGGCGACCCCATTAACCCCCTAGGTGGTAGTATACCTTAGCGCCCCAGGGGGGGTGTAGGTAAGGATTGCAGCAACCTTTTCGAAAATTGGACATGCTTTCCACTCAACATGGTTACTAAAGCCTTACGGAAGTGACCACCATGTCCAGTTGAACACCATGTCGAACAGCCGACATCATGTCCATCAACGAAAACCATGTCCACGTGAAAACTACGAATAAAACAAAAGCCCTTGTAAAAAAATAATGCTTACCACGCGCAAAAAGGATTGCTGCAACCATGTCTGCAAAATAATACACGTATATAGCAAAAAAATCAATACAGGTGGCCACTCACTTCGCTGCAGCCAGGACTTGAACACCAAACCTTTAGGTTGTAATGTAGTACTGGCTTGCAGCGAAGCGGGTGGCCAATCCGCTAGGCTATTTACTAGTATTGTGGAGCACCTTTTTTTTTAAAAACATATAGCTGGTTCCTGGAAGTGGGGCAATAGTGGGCACTTGCAGGTACAGCGCAGGGGTTATCCTTGTAATGCCCCGTTACTTTTTCTGGGCTATTCGCTATTTCAATGTTCAGCCACCATTTCAATTCTGACATGCTTTCCAGTTCGACATGGTGTCCACTTGACAATGGTACTTTAGAAATATAAGCATTTCGTATACAAAAACCTTGTAGCAATCGTCTCCAGGAACCGCAACCATTCAAAATTCCGTAGGGATTGCAGACAGCATTACCAACAACGAAAGGTTTGCTGCAATCCTTACCTACACCCCCCCAGGGGCGCTAAGGTAGTGCTTGGCAGTACGGAGTACAATCCTTCGAAACGTCTTCGCTGATTTTCTCCTCAACAATCGTTTTTACAATCCCATTGTGGTGACTCGAACTTCCATTAGAGCCCGCTATATTCGAGTTGATTTCGGATTTCGTTTCCTTCCAGACTCTAATCATCACGATTCATACGTTCAAGTCCTTTCCGGTTCTTGAGCTTCTGACTGTGACTTAAATACAGTACGTAGGAGTTACATCATACCTGTTAACCCCAGTCGAATCTTATTTGGGTATGCGCATCTGTTCTAGCTCTAACAACATCGCGAAGTATAGTCCCGTCTCAAACGTTGTATCTTCCTCATCGCGACCATTGCTCAATATGCGTTTCAATTCCGCTTCTGCGCTCTTGGCCTTGCCGCTGCTGGCTGCCGCCGATACGCCTGATTATCAGGCGCAATTTCAAGACTACCTGGGCCAGGCTCAGGGCTATTTTGAAAAGGTTGCATCCAAAATCCCTTCCCCCAACAAATATGATCCTGTCGCGGCTGCTGCGGCCAAGGCTGGCGCAAACAAGATAGATGTCATCGGCTTGCATAATTGGAAAGATGTCCTATATGAGCCAGTCCAGCCGGGAAGTACAACCCCAGAAGAGTGGTGGCTTTTGATTACGGGTGGAAATAAGACTTGTTTTGGTTAGTTTCCCTGCTGGAGTCTGAATGTATATGGGCTATTTCGACTAACTGTTGCGTTTCCAGGCCACTGCGGCAAGGTCGAGGCTGCGTTCAACGAGACAGCCGGCAAGTTTGCGATCGAACCGAATTCTCCTTACATGGCGCTTTTGAACTGCGATGACCAGCCGGTTTTGTGCAATGCGTGGTCTGCGCCGGTTGGGTCTCTTTGGGTTTTTGAAATGCTACCCAAGCCTGCTCCAATCACTATCTTTACCAAGAGGCTTAACTTAACGACTACCACTCCCGATGATCTGGTTCAATTGCAGAAGGATGGTTACAGGACTGTGGCCAAGGAGCACGATGGTATATTCCATCCCTTCAATGGGCCTCTTGCGCAGAATGGCTTGTCGGTCCCTGCTGGTTACCTTCTGTGGGCATTCGGTCTGCTGCCAAGCTGGGCATTTATGATCTTTATCTCCTTTTTCAGTCGGAGAATGATGTGAGTGAGACCTAGAGAAGCAATCTCTGGAGGCGAGGTGATGCTAATAATCTGAATTAGGGCCAGTCGTATGGAGGGCCAACAGACAATGCACGGAGGTCCCCGACCTGCCCCTACCGGCCAAGCCGCTCCCCGCCGATAGATAGTAGAGCACAGCGGATATAGAGTGAGAAGCAACATGGACCTAGGGGTAGATATGGCAGAATTGGATAGAGGCCGTAATCGTGCGTGGGAGACGACGGTGCCCCCTGTAGCCATCAAACAAACCAGTAATAGTCGTTGTAATGAATTATCCACGTCCTCTTATCAGACTAACTTTTTCTTTTACACGTCTCTTGGATACTGTGAAGTCCGTCTATGACCTCGTCTGTTAGATTGGAGTTGGATAATCGACCGTATCGTAGGTCGCTCATGTTGCCGGCAGCTTGTTTGATAGAGTCAAGAAGGGCCGATTCTTCTTCTTCTAGTTTTTGGAGGTCACGTTCGATGTCAGCCACCGCGCTGTCGAGGTCGGGTATTATACTCTGAAGAGAGTGTTGCTTGGGCATAACTGTGGTGGAAGTAGGCCCGAATAACTGGTGATATTGTGGTTAGTTTGCGCATCTAGAGACGCGCAGATCCTTAACTTACTGTCCTCTCGATCTCGATCTCGTCATCATGTTCTTCATATTCGCTTTCCTTCTGTGTCTTTATGATTGTTCGGCGCAGCGCCTTGGCCTGTTTGACTTCGGCGTCAATGCTAGCCGAAACAGCGTCAACGAGTGCATTACGTTGCTGTTGAAGGTCTCGGTATAAGGCGCGAACTTGAGGCGAGGATTGCTGCGACTTGGGGAACAACGAGGTAAACTCCTGAAGCGATATGATGCTCGGCAAGCGAGAAGGCAAGAGGAGGTAATTGCGAAGGATGGTGGCTTCTGTAGGGGCCATCGTCCAAATATTTGGATTGTTGTGTCGAGGGGTAGAAACGAACGAGCGAATTCAACGATCTAGCTTCGTACTGTACTATACAGTACAGTAATGGAAGAAGGTGCATGCGTAGGTATTTGTATATCTATGCCTAGATTGGTAATTAAACCTAAGTAGGAAATCAATTAAGGGAGGCGCGTCTAATGTCCAAGGGGACGCGTGCAAGTCCGTGCACTAAGGCCAACTACCTACATGTAAGTTTTTGGCCAGTGATACCTTGGCATTCCTCCTTTCTACAGCTTACTTGTACACTTATCTTGAGCAGTCCCAGTTTTGCCTTAATAAGTCATCC
Organism: Xylaria curta; assembly: GCA_022495235.1. Classification (NCBI taxonomy): domain Eukaryota; kingdom Fungi; phylum Ascomycota; class Sordariomycetes; order Xylariales; family Xylariaceae; genus Xylaria; species Xylaria curta. Next base: position 1,644,497 of record MU375893.1, on the reverse strand, counting down.
TCTAATGCACACCCACGGGGAAACTTGATTCCCCGAATTACAAGGTTACCGATAGTCACTCGATAATTGATTCATTGACTACACGGCCTGTCTCCCTAAGCAGACCGACTTGTCTGGGTCTCTATAATGGCGCCGGCCAAGCAGGAAAAGGCCCCGCCTTACGGGAAGGAGGAAAAGGTGCTGTGTTTTCACGGTGACCTCATGTATGAGGCCAAGATCATCGACGTCAGAGTCGAGCCAGGCAAGAAGGCCGAGGATGCTCAGTACCGCATTCACTACAAGGGCTGGAAGTCCAGCTGGGACGATTGGGTCACTCACGATCGAATTCGCAAATTTACCGAGGACAACAAGCAGCTGGCCGCCCAGCTCGCGCAAGCTCGGACGAGAGCTCCCGGCTCAAAAGGAGCCAAGAAGGGAGCGAAGGCTACCGGCTCCGAGATGAGTTCTGCACGGGGCAGTGAAGAGCGCGCCGCTGCTTCATCGAGCTTTGCCGGTAGAGGACCGAGGCGTGGTCGGGACTACGAACTTGAAACTGTAAGTATTATTTTGTGTTTATGTAAGAATCGGTTCCCATCTTGAGCACGGCCATGGAGTGGGGGAGCGTAGTCGGTTTGATCCCGACTTTGAGTGGAAGAAGGAATCCTACCACAATGGTTCTATGCCATCCACCAAATCGACTAAATACAACGCATAGAGCGTTTAAAACACTACTTACATATATAACTATCAATGACGCTGGCCTATGCTTCTCTGTCAAAACGCACAGCTATGGTCGAACCCTTGCTCTCTCATCAAGGTTCCCAAGAGCCGTCCTTCTCCTTGATCAATTGTACCGCCTTCTACCTCATGACAACCCCAGCCCGGACCAGGCTACAAATTTTTGCTCAATAAACGCACTCCTGTTGCACAGCTTTGGGACGCCTATAGAGCTGGTGCCTAAACCCTTCACAATTTTCAATAACAGCCTCTGCGCCATACCTTCCACGCATATTGTGCAAAGGCCACCACTCGAGGCAAGGAGTACCAATTACTTCAACCAACTCCTTCTCTCGCGCAACTTGCATGACCTGTTCAACCTAATCTACACCATCGGGTACTTTTGAGTCTTGCTATCGACGCTCGCAAATTTTATCGCACCACATACCGTGCCAACCATCCATTCGCTGCACAGCCGATCACCGTCGTGGATTTGCCAGCACTGCCTGGTGGCTATCGGGCATCAGCTGCGCCTCTTACATTACTGGCCAGAAACAGCCATCACAAGCAATATCTTTGTTACGATATGGCTCCGCGAATGTCACTTCCCCCACTAAGGCCCAATGGCTTTGGTCATAAGGCGCAACAATCGGCGTCCTCTGACTCTCGACCTACACCCACCATTGATGAAGAGTCATCCATGGCTCCTGTGGTCCCCGAAATGAAGGATGTTGGTATACCAAAGCAAGAGATCGATCCTGCTGCTCACCGTCTCATAACTCCATCTCTTTCTCCACCACAGCCAACTAAAGTCAAATCAACCGTACGCTGCAAATCCGCCGTGTCCCGCAAACCACCCACCCACGGCGAAGCTGCAATCCGCAAGCGCAGCCTAAGGGAAAAGCTTACAGGGAAAGCCGCCTTGATGAAGACTCTGCCAAAAGAATACCACTCTTTTCTCGAAAAGGAGATGCGCTGGTCCGACGCAGCAGCTGATTCAGACTGCTTGCTCAGACTGCCCCAACCAAACCACAGATATGTTGATGAAAAGAGACGATCGACATCCAATGACTCACGTTTCAGTGTATCTGAGGAAAAGGGGAAGAAGAGTGAATTCTTTTTGTCGGCAGGCATTCCCTCTGAAAAACCTTACGCTCCCTACTACGAGGCCGCTGCTCCATCTGCAACCCTGGCCTCTGATGGCCCTGCTTCCGATGAAATTGCTAATGACACACCATAGGAAGAAGCTTTCCACGCTAGACCATCCATCAAACTAATCATTCCCGATGTTATCAAAGCGCTATTGGTAGACGACTGGGAGAATGTCACCAAGAACATGCAACTAGTACCGCTCCCACATCCAAAGCCAGTTACAAAGATTTTGGCAGACTACTCCGCGTACGAGATGCCAAAACGTCCTGCTGGTTCTTCTCATGCAGATATTCTAGAGGAGACTCTAAGCGGCCTCAAAGAGTATTTTGATAAATCTCTTGGTCGCATTCTCTTGTATAAGTAAGCGTTCCTTCTTGTTGCTGACTCGCTGAAGAAGCTAACAAAACACAGATTCGAACGTCCGCAGTATGCGGAAGTGCACAAGAAATGGAACTCGTCAGATCCCGAATTCCAAGGCAAGACAGCGAGCGACATCTACGGTGCTGAACATCTCTGCCGCCTAATTGGTATGCCTCCTTCAATAGCCCACTCCGCTTCAGGTTGGGATCGGTCTAACATAATGTTCAGTATCTCTCCCAGAGCTTATTGCACAGACCAACATGGATCAACAATCAGTGAACCGTCTTCGCGAGGAGCTTGCTAAGTTCTCTACCTGGCTGTCCAAGAATACTACCGAATACTTCGCCAGTAGCTACGAAACGCCTCCGCAGGACTACGTTGATAAGGCGAAAAACTGATTTGATGGCTCACTATCGTGACCATATGATGGTACTTGCATTCGTCAAGAGGCTTCTCGAATAGTTCCACCACCGCTAGTTAAAATGCATAAGTCAGGCAAGCAAATGCACTATGCATGACAGAGAGCTTGAATCAACCGCCTTTTCTAATGTTGATTCATCACCACTGCTCCTTAACGATTCTCGGCACGTTAAATGACAGTTACAAGACTAAGCATGAAAAATGCCGCCATTTTGTTATTCCTCTGCGTGGAAGATATGAGATTACCTTGGTTCTTCATAGAACGTACAGACGATTGTTACCCTTGCAAAAGGAAATGGATCGGGGGAAGTGTATGAGCAAGGATCATTCAGCCCAAATAATAGTTACTCTCTGTGTTATAGGCATTGCGGGAGTAAGGCGGTGTGCTTTTAGTTATAACTTAAGAATTCGGACAGTTCTTGTATTCAGTTGTGTTACTATATGCCTGTGTTCTAATCTTTGTGATTCTTTTCATTAAATGGCCAAGCAGAAGCTTGAAATTTAGCAATTCACTCTGTAGCACGTCGATAGCAATGATAATGCATATGTCTTCTAATGTAAGCTGAGAAACACTGCAAAACGGCATAGAGTTACTTAGAAGATCATGACTACAGTGCCTTCGAAGATGGTGTCATCACTTATGATATTGAACAGTGTATCAAATTTTACAATTTTCATGTACAAGCCCCAGGCGTAAATCAGCCAGCCTGGGATGCAACCCGCCGATCTATCATACGGATGAACGATCCGTACAGCAGGCCGTCAGCAACTCAGATAACCCCATGGGCATGACGGGGTATCTCGGTAGCGTCGTCGTCTCCCCCTCTTTGACTCCCTCGACAGCGACCAACTAGCAAATCGACATATACGCTTTTCCCGTTTCCCTCGGCCACTTATAATCTTCCTTCCTCGCCACTAACCAAATCACCTAGGCACAGCTCTCTCAACCCAAAAACCAGGTTCAGGCCTCCGCTCTTCGCGCAGCTCTTTCGTGGTAAGCGGACGAGCGACCTCCTCCACAGCGACGAGTTCCTTGACTTTCAAGATCATACCGGCCGAGTCGGGCGTCACGGGATGGAAGACGGTCTGGCATCGCTTGCGCAGACCCAGAGCGGCCAGCACGCCGCGCGTCCGCTGCGGTAGGCCGATGGCGCTGCGGTGGAGGGTTATCCGGAAGAAGGACATCTTTGTATTTGTTTTTGGGGGAGTGGGATTTTCCTTTTTATGGGATTCGTTCCCAAGGCCTTTCTGGCAAGAGGGCTTTGTTTCGAGGAGAAAGCGAGCAGCTCCGGTAATCGATTCTTCGTGATAGAGACGCCCGCTATCCGATTCGCAAATTATGTGCGCAGGCCCAAAGCCGGACAGTTTGTCGTCACTACTACAGAAACCTGAACAGGTCCGTTCAATCGTCAAGGGCGTCGGCTATATCGCGAGATCTTTCGGTTCGGATGGTGTTGTCTGGAGGATCGGACAGAGTTAGCTCATCGAACGAGGGAACACGGCGCAAGCAGAACAGGGAAACCGGGGGTCACGAAAGTGTTTATATTGACAGGACTCTATACCTCTTCTACCAATTATTGGTATCGCAGCACCGCCGACCCGTCTTCTAAGCTTGTTCGGAGCAATCGCACGATGCGTCCCAAGCCAGATACAACTTGGCGTTGCAATTCACTTTTAAGTGGGTCCGATTTTCGCCGTTGTTTTTCCGTGTATTATAAACAGCATGATAGCATTGGCCTACATAAACGTCATGAATCGTCCATCAATACATATCAGGTAGCTTTTGAATTTACTCTACAGCTGGTCACATATATGATCAAGTTAACGTGCAAAGTATTGAACAAATTTGTCTATTAAATTTTCCGCTTGGGCCTCCCTAGATCCTAGGCATTTCAACATGCTTCATCGTTTCGTACAACCCAGCCATCTCGGCGAGATTCTATCATTACTCTGTTCCACTCCCGGGCCCATCTTCTTGAGCTTAGGCATTGAACATGGACGACCAACATTGGCCATCTAAAGTGTGCTGAGAAAGTGCTGTCTAAATCTATTTCATCGAAACCTCCACTCGGCTCTCACCAGTAGGCCCTGTAGTGGCCAGAGTAGGTAGCAGGTAAGTAATATCATCCCAAGGATGCCTGTACAAGCTAGTACGCAGTCTCTTCTGGTCGAGGTAGTGGGCAATCAGACCAATGCTTCGGCCCAGCACGAAAAGACCGTTTAGCACACCCATCTTCATGTAGTCCTCGGCCTCCTCGAGACTGAACGCACCACAGCTGCGCATCAGATCAACGAAGCACACGGCAACGCATCCATCTACGTTCAGGATGAGGTTGTCCTTCTTTGATGTTGTCACCGTCTCCACAGCCAGAGCATAGTCTAGCAGCTTGTGGCTGGGGAAGTTAGCCAGGACGTATTCCTTAACTAGCTCTACACGCAAATCTGGGTTGTTCCGCGACTTGATACGGTGTCCAATGCCGGGAATCAGCTTGTTCTGTTTGCGCATGGTGTCGACGAAATCACGTGGGCTCAGGCCGTTATCCGCGGCCTTTGTGAACTCCTCAGCAGCGCCGTCGAGAGCACCACCAAATCGAGAACCGATCGTCAACAAACCAGCCACCAACGAGCTGATCAAGTCCTTGCCAGCACGAGTTGTGATGATGGTGTTCATGGCACCGGACACAGCAGGACCGTGATCAGCAGTAAGCATGAGAACCATCTCCAAGAACTTGGTAGCATAATCGGGAAGACGCCGCCTGAACCACAGAAGCGACATGACACCACCGATGCCAATGTTCTCCCTGAACACATCAGAGATGGGCATACCAGCGTACAACAGTTCCTGGCCACGATCATCAGAAATGGTGGAGATAAAGGCAGCAGGCTTTCGGATAAGACCAAGCTCCTGGGCCCAGGAGTAGTCCATGGGGATCTTGGGCACCACCGGCTCGGGAGCAGGAACAATAGTCTTCTCGCTAACAAGCTTGTCGTAAACGTTCTTCAGAACCTTGGGCATGTCCTCGAAGGTATCCGGGACGTGAATGCCAGCCTCTTTCATCGTCTTGTTCTTCATAGCAGCCGTCTCAAGCTGAGAGTTGGCAAACGAACCAGCGTGACCAAACTGTACCTCAGTCTTGAACATGCTAGCGCAAGTACCGATAGCCCACGCAACAATGGGCTTAGTGATAACGCCCTGCTTAACAGCGTCGATGACCTTGTACTCTTCAACGCCACCAACTTCACCCAACAATACAAGAATCTTGCACTCAGGGTCTTGCTGGAATCGCAGCAAGTGGTCAATAAATGTGGTGCCTGGGTATCTGTCACCGCCAATGGCAACACCCTCGTAGACACCATCCGTGTTATTAGCGATGATGTTGTTGAGTTCGTTGGACATACCGCCAGACTTCGAGACGTAGGCAACCGATCCCTTGCGGTACAGCTTTGAGGCAACAATGTTGTCCATCATACCACCAGTGTTACCAATTTTGAAGCTACCAGGCTTGATGCCACCAACAGTGGCGGGACCAATAATGGTAACGCCCTTCTTGCGAGCAACATGGGCAATTTCTCGAGCACGCTGTAAATTTTACTATTAGAACATACTTCACACAATACGAAGGGCAGTTTACTTACACGCTCAGGAACACCTTCCGCGATAATAGCGATAGTTCTAATCTGAGGGTACTGCATCAGCTCCATGGTAGAGCTGTAGACACTTCGCGAGGAAGCGAAGTTGACGACGACATCGACATCGGGGTGCTTCTCAATGGCCTTGGCCGTCTCTTGGTAAACTGGCAGAAGTGTCTCGCTGGTTCCCCAGTACATCTTGCTGACGAACTGACCACCGAAAGTGTAGATAATGCCGGCAACCGAGGGCGTTGATCGTTTGCAGATGAAATCAAAGTCCAGCATGCCCTGGACGGCACGGTTCTGGAGACCGTACACGAAGCATCTCGTCTTGTTGTTGAAGAGAGCGTGTGGGGGAAGGGGGCTGAGAGGTCGGCTGGGGGCGGAAAATCGGGTGATCTTGTCGTTAGCAGATAGTGAAGCCATCTTGAATGTGCTTCTACCTGAGAACCGTAAATAATGAGTGCTGTAGACACCACGAGTCAGTCTCGATGTTTGAGCATAACAGCGATTATAAGCTGTCTGAAGGATCTGAGAACCTCGACACCCCTCATCGTTTGTTTCATAGGCTAAGGCGCTGAAAAGCGCTGGGAAGATCCAAGCAGCCCGGCCCCGTTCAAGAGAGCATGTTCAAGAGAACAACTCTCGAGGCATTGAAACCCGTCATCTGGAGCTAAAGGGAAAATGGAAGTGGTGTCACGAGTCTCAACGTACCGTCACCAAGATTGTGCAGTATCTCTTGCCTGGATACGGTCTGTCACGCTGTCTCTACAATTACCACACTCGTCCCAATTGAATGGATATGTAGTAAAAAGACGCAGTCGTGAATGCGGACAAGATGAATATCGTAAAAGAAGTCGAGGAGTTGAGATGGGATGGGGTGGGCGACAAAGAAGTTGGATAAGCCCAAGAGACGGACAGCTCTGGCGATGACCGGGGATATTTTTTCGTGCTCCTCCGGGGACTGAACGACGCCTGTTGGCCTTTTTGCTGAGGATGCTTGGGTGCTCACACTGACTGGTTGCTGCTGGGTACCAGGTTAGCGGTGTCCAGATGCAATCAATCAATGGAGGATGCTGGTGGGCATCGACACTAAGCTAGGGACAATAAGTAGCTGTACCTTGATAAATATCCAGCCCCGCCTTGCCAGAGTGGGTAATAATTGCAGATGCCCGTCAGCACCAACGTCAAATTCGAGATACCTTATCCACTCAGTTGCCGAAACAGCTGGAAGATTGTTCTTATTTCGCTGGCCGGTGGCTCGTTCCTGATTTAATTCCCATTTCCTTGTCTGGAGAAGCTCTGTGACGATTCAGTACCTGAACATGGAGGTAGGCGAGGTAGGTACCACGAGCTGAATCCTCCGGTTGGGATCTGAACCCTTAAGATCGGATTAGTTGGGGTAAATTTCCTGCTGTAGACTTGTTGAATAGTCCCCACTTCGAGCCCCTCCGATGTGGCCAGCCGCCCAGCGCAAGAAATAGTAATAGTAAGACTTTAACCACTTGCATAAAACCCAGAACGCTGATCCGTTATTAAGACCATGGATCCTTCAGGTCCTCGTGCTTTGCCCTGGCAAGCCTGGCCTTGTTTTGCGTCAATTGACGTTTTTTCTGCACTTTCAGGGCTTGTTCAGGGTACCTGTTGAGCACTGCAACCGAGTCCCGACGGACCCCCGTTGCCACGCCCCGCCGACCCCTCCACCGTAGTATAGATACTTTGACTATCTAATACCAGGACATCCCCACCAGAAACACGTAAGCAGAATAGATTGGATGAGATAATATGTATTGCATCTCTTAGGTCTTCAACCCTCCAGCCCTTATTCGTATGCCACGTTCGTGTTCGGGTAGGTGTTTGTCTAAAATGTCCTCTATATTCGTTAGTGGCCGTCATGTACAATAGTGAAACTATACTATGAAGGAGACGGCGCAATGTTTTGTCGAACAAGCTCACTCAAACTTGTTGATCAATTTTACTCTAGGCCATCTTGAACGACGCACTAACGCCCTTGCACGAAATAGGCGACTTGTGTGTGTGCGTGGAAGATTGTGATATGACGGATGATCCCCATGAGGTAAGCCCGATGTAGGGTCCGTAGGCTACCTACATCAGAATACCTAGTACGGTTGTTTTGATGAACGATCAGGACCGGTAAGATGATCGGAGGCTTGCCGATAAATGGCTATGTGCTACTAAGCACGGCGAATTTATCATAACCGTATGTATGTATGCTAGCAATATGTGCCACTTTTCTTCGGACGGCCGAGCGTGCAGCAGGGCCACTATCATCATCTTCGTTATCAAGTAAGAGCCCGTCAGAGTAAGCAGAGCTAGATGAATTGTAAGACACGATAACGGGCCAAGGTGCGGCATCGATAGCCTTCTCGCCCTAGCGAAGACGACATTTTCAAATCAAGGGCAAGCAAGCATGCCCACGACTCGATGGATCAAACACCGTAGCTAGAAATGGAACATCCCGACACCGAAATTCCAGAATGTCAAATATGCTGCTCGTTGACGATGTCCTGAGCTCCACAAGACGGTAGAAAATAGAAACGTTCGAGGAGTGGGGATCGAAGCGTTCAGTAAGACGATATCGGGCGGTGTGTGGATTGCCTGCCAGAGCTGCAAAGCAACTACTAAGTAGCCGGCCTACAGCCATGTCCAGTGTGTCGGTGACGGCCCTTGCCCTGCGCAGAACTAAGGAAGTATGTTGGGGAAGTACTGGTACATGGCTGACTGGGAGTTTGGCTGGATTGCCCCAATGGTTGTGTCCCTGATTCAGAGGGTGCCACTGCCGGAACCCGTGCCTGGTTTAGCGTGCCCCTCCAAAAGCTCTACCTCTGCGAGCTCCAACCCAATTATTACCCGCAGCGCTTTAGCGCATCGAGCCTCTGGGCTTCTGGGATTACCCCCGGCCCCGCCTGCAGCGCCAGCACAGCAGTTGTTCAGGAACAGCCTGGTGCCAAAAGTTGAGCGCCGAACGACAGGCAATAATCGGTGTGTGGTAGGTACCTAACGGACTTGAAAGGGTTCCTGTGGAGGGGTATCATAGACGAAAAAAAGTGCAAGTGAGCACCACTCAACTTGCTAGCAGAAAGAGGGTTCCATCATTATCCAGTGGGCAGCTTTCTGCGCTCACCCAAGCTAGATAGGTGACTTTTCTTTGAAGGATCGGATCTCCAACCTGGCTTGTTCTTGTTGCTTGTTCTGCTCAATCGCCGCCACCACCACCGTCCATCCATCCCACCGCTGCTTATCTTTTTTTTCCTTCTGCTTGGACAATTCTCCCTCTTCGCATCGTGATTTCATTGTCTCAATAATCCCACTTGAGAGGTCAATTGCGAACAGGTAAGCCGCTTTCACTTGTCGGACAGCCCGTAGATAGTTTTAAGTGCACATCGTCGACCTTTCGACGAGCCGTGATCTCTCGTCACGCCGCTGGAGCAGATTAACTGTGGACTACACGCGTCGACTTCCAGCTGACACTTGTCTCTCCAGATCTCATCATATAAAGGGTCGCTCGAAGAGATAGAAACTCGCATACGCACCTTTCTCTTTTCTCACAAAGATCTTGTTCGGTCACAATGTCCGCCAAGTCGATTTCCGAGGCCGACGGCAAGGCCATCCTCAACTATCACCTGACTCGCGCGCCAGTGATCAAGCCGAGCCCTCTGCCCAAGCCAACAAAGCACAACCCGCCTCCAAGGCTAGCTTCTCTGTACTTCCCCGAGGACGCTGAAGTCAAAGCTGTGCTCGACCAGGCCGAGGTCACCTTCCCTTGGCTCCTTCAGAGCGGTGCTAAATTCGTGGCCAAGCCCGACCAACTGATCAAGAGACGAGGAAAGAGTGGTCTTCTAGCCCTGAACAAGAGCTGGCCAGAGGCGAAGGAATGGATTGCCCAGCGGGCTGGTAAGCCGCAAAAGGTTGAGCACACGGAGGGCATCCTTCGACAGTTCCTTGTCGAGCCATTTGTGCCTCATCCAGATGGTACCGAATATTATATCAATATCAACTCCGTTCGAGATGTAAGTCATCCCAGAAATGGTGCCTGTGCCTGCATGATGCTTCCCGGTGCATCTGAGTTTCTCAGCGATGGAGATGTCACGTCCATCCCAGTCGGCAAGTGCATGGCTGCTGAAAAAGGCATGACAAGAACCGAGTCGCAAAAATGTGTTTTGCTTAGCGCATAACTTATGAAAGCGACGCGGAGCAAGAACAAGTGTTGATGAAAGTGTTGCCGAACGGTTTATGTGCTCACTCATGGATTGCTTGGGAATGTCCAACCGGAACCCAGGTTACGGGCGAACGGAGGCTAAACCACTTGCATCCGAGCTGGCATCCACTTGATTACAATCTACCACCCCCCCAATTACCCAAATCAGACGTGCACGCCTATTATCTATTATGCTGCTTTCACTTCATGTCACGTGGCTTTTCTTTTGGATATTGTATGCTAATTGTCGCAATTACAGGGTGACTGGATTCTCTTCACCCACGAGGGTGGTGTTGATGTTGGTGATGTCGATGCTAAAGCTGAGAAGCTTCTTATCCCCGTAGATCTATCCGAATACCCATCAAATGAGGAGATCGCGAAGACATTGTTAGGGAAGGTTCCCAAGGGTGTTCACAATGTGCTCGTCGACTTTATCACCCGCCTATACGCTGGTGAGTACACAGGACTCTTCTTGATGATATATTCATTTCAATGACTAACACAACTGTTTCTAGTCTATGTCGACTGCCAGTTCACATATCTCGAAATTAACCCCTTGGTCGTTATCCCCAACGCAGAGGGTACATCAGCAGATGTTCACTTCCTTGACTTAGCAGCCAAGCTAGATCAGACCGCCGATTTCGAATGCGGTGCCAAATGGGCGATTGCCCGGTCTCCCGCTAACCTTGGCCTCGCTGCTGTTTCATCAGCTGGCGACAAGGTTAGCGTCGATGCCGGTCCTCCAATGGAGTTCCCCGCTCCATTTGGTCGTGAACTGTCCAAGGAAGAGGCTTACATCGCCGAAATGGACGCAAAGACCGGTGCTTCGCTGAAGCTGACCGTCCTCAACGGAAGCGGCCGTATCTGGACGCTGGTTGCCGGTGGTGGTGCCTCCGTCGTGTATGCTGATGCTATTGCTTCAGCTGGTTTCGCCGACGAACTGGCCAACTACGGCGAGTACTCCGGTGCGCCCACCGAATCGCAGACCTACTACTATGCCCGAACCGTTTTAGACCTCATGCTCCGTGCTCCCATGTCCCCTAAAGGCAAGGTTCTCTTCATCGGAGGTGGTATTGCCAACTTTACCAACGTCGCATCTACTTTCAAGGGTGTTATTCGTGCGCTCCGCGAGTACGCCAAGCAGTTGAACGAGCACCATGTCCAAATCTGGGTACGACGTGCTGGCCCCAACTGGCAAGAAGGCTTGAAGAACATGAAGGCCGCCACCCAGGAGCTCGGATTGGATGCTCACGTCTTCGGCCCTGACATGCACGTGTCGGGTATTGTGCCTCTGGCACTTATTCCCGGCCGGTTGGAACAGAACACAGTTTCGGAGTTCCAAGGTTAAGCGTTGTTTTAAATTAATACATACAGCCCTTGAGAGGGTACGGCTTACATGAGCAGATGAATAACGGTGGCCATGTGTTTAGGCGACTACTAATCGTGGCAATGTACGTTGAGGGCAGATACAGATAGATAGCCAGCTCTATCAGGCTTGAATTTTGCCAGAAGGGCATCACTTATAGAGGCATGCTCGAGAATCAAAAATCATTTTAGATCAACTTGTACCATGAGGAAATCTGATTTCGTGGGTGACATTACCGCGTTTTCTCCTGCTTAAACTCATATGTGACACGTGATTGAACCTATGAAGACACATTTCACGATCGCGGTATTCTGTGGGCTATGTACTAGGGATAATGAAATTTCACGAGCATCGCAGTGGTCTACCAATAGAAGACGAATAGTTTGGTTGGAATTGATTTCCATCCCGTCTCGATAATGGCAACATTATTTATCTCTGAAGCAAGCTCTACCGGTCATCGTCGTTCCGGAAGCATTTCGTATCCCTCTAAGAAGCTCAATATCACTGCTTCAGCATAAGAAAAGCCGCCTTCTCGAACTTGGTACCAAGTTCGACACAGATAGGGTCTCCCCAGGGTTTCATGTGAAAAGCCCATATAGAGCAAATGCCAGCTTTCTCGTCAATTTGCTGTTGGTAAGAATTAGCGATTAATACTTCCAAATGATATCGAAGAGGCCAGGAAGTACGCTTACCCAGATGATATTCGGAAGCCCACTCCACGACAAGTTGCCTTCTCGACGCCAGCGGTCCCCGTCACAATCTTCCAATGTCAGCATTCCTCCTGCGCTGTAAGAATGCTTGATCTCAATCGGCACCGGCACGCCCGGCACAAAAGCCTTGAACTGCTCGCAGTAATCATCAAAGCCTTTTTCCGCCTCGGGGGTGAGGAATCTCTTGAACAAGAGCTCGCGGGTCTCGGGCTTCAGCAGCTTTCCGTCGTTAGAGAGGATGCTCCACATGACCTTCATGTAAGAGTCCGGAGTGGTGTAGATGCCCTGGCCACCATGTGGCGCGATGTCCTTATGCCAGTAGCTCTCGTCGCGATACTGCAGCTTGCCGGTGCTGGGCGTTGCAGACTCGGCTGTGAAAGTGACGTCCCCTCGGAATGTCATGTCGGAGCGACGCGCTTGCATGGCTGGGTGCTTCTGCAGCTCGAATGTCATGTTGTCGGAGCCGATTCCTAGCGGCTCTATGATGTGTCTCTGGAGGAATTCCTCGGCTGATAGCCCGCTGGCTCGCTCGATGAGTCGCGAGCACCAGTCTAGACTGGGACCGTAGGCCCAGCTGGTCCCTGGGTCGAAGAGTAGGGGGTATTTGAAGTTTTGGTCGAGATTGTCGTAGTCTTGCTCAAGCGCTAGGCCTTGCCACTTGCGGTATTGGTGCAGGAGAGGGTATGTTAAGGTGTAGCAAAGACCAGAACTGTGTGAAATCATGTGCCTAGGTTGGATATAGTCAGTAGGGGGTCTAAATAGAGTATTCATTTATCCCTAGAGCAAGCCTACTTAATGAGGACAGGAGACTTGGGCTCTCGCTCAATCGGATTGCCCGCCTCATCGAAGCCCGTGAGAACCTTCAAGCCGGCAACCTCTGGAAGAAGCTTCTCGAGGGTGTCATCGAGATTTGCGAGGCCCTGCTCAACGCATTGCAGGACCATGATAGACGTCAGGAACTTGGAGCACGATGCAAAGCGCATTGGCGTATCCGTCAACATCGGAGGCCGTTTTTCAGGGTCCTCCTCGCGAAGACTACGGACGCCATAACTTCGCGAGATATTTACTTTACCTGTTGCGATATTGCGGGTTAATTACAACTTCATATGTAAGTGAGGGGTTGGATGTTCCCACCAGTGAGATCCTTGGCGAGTAATACAGCGCCGTGGATTCGGCCGTCTGCGACAGCTTCATTGAAGGTCTTGTCAATCTCTTCCATTATGACTAGAATCTGAACTTGGGTTCAATGGGCAGCAGATGACTGGTTGGAGATAGTAGGACAGACAGCCAATGTCAGGAATCACGAGCAGAATTAAATAGTCGTACACTCCAATGTTTTTGAGGTCCAGGGGCGGCATTCGCGGATAGACAAGGTAACTTTAGGCAGCCAATAATATGTGGTACGAGTGCTTCTTGCAATGCGAGTTGGCAAGTACCTGCATAGCAACTTGACGTCTCATGACAGGCACGTGTTAACAACTTCTAGGATCTACTTATGTAGTATCCAAGTCAGGGCCGTCCGAACAAAACTCCGCACGCGTAATGAGCCGCCTTCAATCCTGTTACTTGATGAAACTGCTAAAAAAAAAATCAGAAAAATTAAAATCGAGCTTCATATAGTTTAAGCTGTCATTATACATATTGTTGAATATCTACGTTGTAGTTTTGGTGAACATGTTTATTCAGACGGCCTTGTCCAAGTACCAATAGTACACTCCACTAAACTCCGCCGAATCCGCAAATTTGCGGACCCCTCGATATTATTGTTGGTGATGGATTATATAACATGAACTCTCCAAAAGAGGCAACCTAAGTCGCGAAACTGGACGGGGGTTCTAACCGGGTAGGTCCTCATCAATTGTATGAAACCTCAACAATATAGGCAACATATCCAGAATACCTACTTTCAATCGCTCTCTCCTATACTTACATTGTGTTAGACCTCTAGCTCAAGTACATGAATGATTGAGTAGTCTTACCATCTACCCCTTCTTAACATATTGTATCCTTCCTCTGCCTATACGTATCCTTTGACTAAATCAGTAATGTTACACCCGAAAGAAAATCAGATAACTCCTAACCGTGTTGGCCGTATATGATTAAGCATAGGAGTTGTAGAGATTTGCGGGCGAATTTGTAGTACAATTTCTAAGTTTCGAGGGAGACGGTTGTCTCCTGCAATGATTTCAGCAGCGCTTCAAGACGCTGACTAAGGGGATGGCCTCGTGTCAGTCGTAGATCTGCCCTTTGGAGCCCAATTCGGCAGTTTTCCATGGCCTTTCCTGTGTCCCCTTTGACCACATATAAGTCTGCCAACTTCAACCTACCGAAGACACTGTCTGGATGAGCCAGGCCACGCGAAGCTTCAACTAATTGCACAGTATCGACAAGTATCTCTTCTGCTTCTGTGGTCCTTCCCTGCCGGGAGTACACACGAGCAAGCTCGCCGCGCCCCATCAACACGCCAAGATGCGTCTTGCTGAGGCTTCTTTCCCCAGCTTCAATACCCCATACAAGCATTTGTTCTGCTTCTCTGAGATGTCCCAACTTGACACGTATTTTAGCTAGATAGCAAAGAGCCCAAAGGGTCCACGGATGTTCTTTGCCCAGCTGTTGTTGCCTCTGATAATACACAGTGTTCATTATGGTTCTGGCTTTGTCTGGGTCCCCAAGGTCTAGAATCGACATTGCGAGATTACTCATGGTTGTCAATGTATCTAGATGCGTGTCTCCTAAGGACTCTCTTCGGGTAGCTAGTACCTCATGATGGGCTTTCGCGCTTTCTTCGAATCTATGCCATGACGCCAGGGTGACTCCTAGATTGTCTAACGCTCCTAATGTGAGTGTATGCGTTTCTCCAAGCTTCGCTTTCGCTAATTGTACGGTGACCTCCTGGATCTCAAGCGCTTCTTGGTATTGCCCATGAAGCCAGTACGATTTGCCTAGCTGGTCCATAGCTTGTAACGTCTGCTCGTGATGGGGCCCGTATAGTCGTGTCCTTGTATCGACGACTTGGCGTTGCAAATTGATAGCTTCTTCCAATCTGCCAAGCCCCCACAGTACTCCTGCCAATCCTAACATTGCTGCCATCGATCGTTCATGCTCGCCTCCAAGTAACTGCAAGAGGCTGTCCTTGACCATTTGTAAACGATTCGCTGCCTCGTCAAATCGGCCTCTGGTAGCGAGAATATATCCGCACTTTGCGGAATGCAATATCCGCTCGCGAATAATAAGTAAGAGTGTTGGCTGAAATATTTTGGCTATTCTGAGACGAGCGTTACCAAATACTGGTGACATTGGTAGTTCGTACTCTTGGAGACAAGAATCGACGTGAGGTAGAATGTCCCTGAGGAATTCACTATCCGTTTCTGGATTGCTTTCTGGCGGTAGGAGGACAGATTCCATCAAAGTAGTGAAAGCAATAGAAGCCCATAACTTCCGCTCGGATAGCGACAAGGAATCCCGAGCCCACGCATGTACTAAGGGGTGCATTGAGTAAGTTCGGTTCCTTCCATCGTAACTGATGAGTGATAAGGACTGTAATTCGCCAATTGCCCATTTAATCCGATATATATCAAGTTGGTCGTGATTATCCTTGAGAAATCCTGGAAACATCCGAGGTGGCTCCAAGCGATCAGTAATGGCCCTCAGTATCCGGGAGTTGAAAGGCTCGTTCGGGATCGGCTTCGTAGCCTTGGCCCGGTTGAGGACTGCCCTAGTAAATATATCCATGGGAATATGTTCGAAGTGGTAGAAAGCAATAATCTTCAATAAATCGGATGCATCCTGGGCTCTGACGCTCTTCTCTCGAAGCAGCAATTTAAGGGACAAATCAAAGGTAGAATATATCGCACTCACCATATTGGCCTCTATTGACTCGTCGGAATTCGACGATTTTCGGCGCTGTAGCATGTTTCGAGACGAGGAATGCAGATTGAGATAATCCCCAAGCTCACATATTCGCCGGTATATACAGTTGCCTGCATGGATGAGGGCGAGCGCCAGGTAGCCTAAAGTTTTTGCGATAGTTTTTCCGGCGTCTATTGTAGACAAATCCCATGGCCTTTGAATATCGGCTTTGGTTAATAGCAGCTGAATAGCTTCGTTTTCAAGTAAACCCTTTAGCTCCAGTGATCCCAGAGACCCGGCTTGGCGGAAATCGGGGTTTCTAGTGGTCACCAGAATATGCGCACGATCTCCAGGTGAGAATAAATCATGCAAGTCCAGGGCCGGATCATCTGCGTTGTCTATAATGAGGAGCCACGTGTCATTGAGCTGCGAGAGGTAATGTCGCCCAGCGCTCTCTGTTGCCTCAAGCCCCCCAAGTTTTGCTATCTTGCAGAAGGAGTCCTTTATCGTGTCGTTAGAGGCAGCATAAATGGTATAAACATTGGCATATCTGTGAATGATTAACGAATAACGTGGAGAAGGGTACTGGGTCTTACTCAGCTCGGTGATCTTCTGCAAACTTTGAACAGAATTGCGTTTTCCCGGAGCCTCCCATACCGAATATGATAAAGGTCTTACGTCTTGGAATAGGTATGATGGTTTCTCCGTGTACGAACAGAGCTTCATGAACCGACTGAAGCATGTCTTCACGGCCGATAAAATCCGGTGTCGCATCCTGAGGAGGGCAGAAGTGAGAGGTTGTTGTTTGCTGAGCGCCTATCATGTTTGGTTGGAACGGGTTCGTAGAGTGGACATCGAAAGCAAGACCACCTAGTCCGTAAGTCTCGTTTGATCGAAGCTTGTTCAAGGCAGGGATAGCCTGAGACCAACGATAGGATATTACTTGTGGTGCATCTTGACTATATCTTAGTATAGCTTCCGCTGTCGTTCGGAAACCAGATATTGTCTCAGAATTGAATCTAATCATTTGCAAATGCGTAGCATGTATCCCTGCCTTTTCAGTGTTGTCGATATCGATCACTGCGGACGAAGGATCGACAACGTATTCGTATCCATTGCCAATAGTTGTTCGAAGTTCTTCCCAGAAGAAGAACATGTGGAATTGCTTCATAATAGGGTTAAATTCCGCAGTTATTGACTGGAAGGGGATATCATCTTCGCTAGTCGACCGAGAGCCCCGGTCCCCGGAGAGCACCTTGGGGTGCCAGGAAGTGCTAGATAGCTTTTCGAGGGCGTGCCACCTCGACCTCTTGGTACAATCGTGGGGAGTACCAAAGAACAAGATTGCGAAGGTGGAAACGAACTGATCCCAGAGATGATCGATTTTAGCCACTGTTCTTGTAGAAGAATATACGAGGCTCTTCTTCACCACAATTCCCCCAATGCCATGACAGACAAAGATGATAGGTCGTCTAAGCATACCAGAAAATCTTCTGTCGGCGTAGAGCTCTTGAACGAGACATTCCGCGCTTCTCTGAATAGCGACCGCAGCCCCATTTGTAAGAAAGAGAGTAGGCGAAGCATCATATCCGTATGTTAGCACCCGTGCAGTTTTCACATGCTTGGGCAACAAATCACGAAGCCAATTTACTCCCGTAGTAGGATCCGTCCAGGCCTCAATGGAGTCCTCGTTCAAGCCATGGACAGCAACAATGCTAGAGGGGTCATCAGATGTTTGAGCTTTCAGCTTGGCCTGCTACAGTATCTTACTCGACTAGATTGTCTCCTTCTGCACTTTTGTCCACTTCTGCCTCATAAAGGCAGATCAAGCCCGGGGGCATCTTCTTAAAGTCGACACGGCGGGTCCCTCATTACGAGATGGCAAACTCGGCTTCGGGTCTGCAGTTACAAGCATGAATGTCGGTGGTTGCCTCGACGTCTCGCAGTTAGAGTAATCAGATGGGCGAGATTCTTCATGTGATGGGGAAGCATAGAGCTAGCCGCCGGGGCTGAGACGATGGCTGAATGGCTGAGCAAAAGGAGCAGGTGCGTATAAGTGTGCGGGGCCCAGATTGTACCGATCTGCAGTTGGTTTTCGTTGCATGCAGGAACGATTGCACCTGCATAACAATAACCATTGATCTCTGTGAATTAGTACCACCCTTGTATTCAAGAGGCGGCTAGCCGGCAAACAATTTCTGCCCGCTGGTGTCGATTCGGCTAGACTCAAGTATAACCAATACCCTCCTCACAGAACAGACACCTACACCCAAGTTCATATCACAAATCACCTAATTCGCGTAATCACGGCAGACAAATTAGCAGACGCCGACGCAAATGGTAGTCTTACAATCATGTTGACCAGTTTCAATCAGTAAAGGGTTTTATTCTTGCTCTACAGCGCTTCGTATTTAATTCTCCAGGGCCGTAAATGGTATCAAGAATCCAAGGTGAGTTGCTCTTCGGCAGGGATAGTTGTTAAAGTCGGTTGAGCTTACAGATTTTAGGCAAATAATGAGCTAAGTCGGCGGCACAATTGCCAATTACCTCCCGAGTTGCCAAAGCGTTGGCCGTTGGGAATCGATAGAATCAAGGAGCTCTGGGATTCGAATGCTGAAGGAAAGCTTCTGGCTTTCCTGTGCTCTGTTGCTAAAGATTACGAGCCCAGAAATAACCTCTACCAATTCTTGTTGGTTGGGCTGCGAGCTTTCCACGTCTTGCACCCGAGGAATGTTGAAGCCATATTGTCAACGAATTTCAAAGGTATTCTCTCCATTCAGTGTGGACTTGTAACCGAGCGATTCGTTTAAAATATTGACACTCATGGATTAGAATATGGGTTCGGATGCCGCCCAGCTGTGTTCGCTCCTCTGATAGGGAAAGGCATTTCCACACAAGAAGGTCCTGAAGTTAGTACACATGTCTATTCCTTATCGTTTTTATTTTGGAGACCTTCTTCATAGGTAATAATATCAACACCAGCCAGCGGCGCCATTCCAGGAATCCGCTCCGAAAACAGTTTGCTCGCACTCAATACCAAAATCTTGACCACTTTCGTGAACATGTCGATAATCTTATTGCAAGCATACCGACTCAAGGGCAAGTTGACCTTCAACCCCTTTTTTTCAACCTCACTCTAGATACTACAACCGCATTACTCTTCGGCCGCTCGGTATACAGCCTAAGAGCAGCTATTGACTAGGAAGCTACCAATCAAGAATTCGCGGAATGCTTCACCATAGCACAAGAAGGTCTGGCCAAACGATTTCGTCTCGCACCATTCCATTACCTCTATAACCCCCCTCGATTTCGGAGAGCTTGTCGGAAGGTGCATGAATTTGTTGAAAACTACGTAAGAGATAGGGAAAATTCTAGATCTCAGAATATCGAGGATCAATCTACGTGGTTCCTAGATCAGATCGTCGAGGGCTCAAATAATCTCTCCGAAGTTCGAGATCAGCTTCTGAACGTTCTCTTGGCTGGGCGTGACACTACAGCTTGTTCCCTTTCTTGGTTATTGTATTTCAGCCTTTAGCTAATTATGAAGCCCACTGAGTAACACATTATAGCCGATTACTCGTCCGACATCCTCATTACATGCAACGATTACGAAGCGAAGTACACGCTGTCATGGGGGACTCACCGAACGCGACTCGCGAACAAATTCGGAATACGCCCTTTCTCGCCTGTGTTGTAAAAGAATGTGCGTTTTAATCTGCTCGTGTTGCGAAATATACTAATTCATAACTTAAAGCTATCCGCCTATATCCACCAGTGCCGCTAAACAATCGCGAAGCCGTCCGAACTACTATACTCCCAACTGGCGGCGGTCCCGACGGGAACAACCCGATATTGGTCCGAAAAGGAGAACTCGTTGTGTTTTCGCAGTTGTCAACTTGAGGAAGAAGAACATTTACGGTGTCGATGCCGATATATTTCGGCCAGAGCGGTGGGAGACAGGGGAACTCGCCAATATTGGGTGGGCATATTTTCCATTCAATGGCGGACCACGACAGTGTTTGGGTGAGGATTTTGCGCTTATGGAAGTATATTATACCACTGTAAAGCTCCTTCAGACATTTCCTTGCATTGAGCTCCCTCCTGGGGAGCCCAATGAGCCTGTTGGTACGGAGCGCCAACGATTGAGTCTGGTGTTAGCCAGCGCAGACGGTTGCAAAATATCCACAAGCAAGGCTTCTTAGAAAGGTCAGAAATCTCAGGTAGCAGCTAATTAATAGCGATTGTTCTTAGTCTCTTGTTTCGCTCACCGTGAAACTTAGCAACGACCCAACATCTTGAAACACAAGATACGCTCCGTGTAAGGGTCCTGTTGCTATTCAACCATAAGCGTACAACTACCAAAGCACTCGGGCTTGCTGATTCTATTTTCGCAGTGGTGTACCGGACTATGCTGCAGGTCTGTTCCATGACAGTTATCCGACTGGGACCATTCGTAGGTAGGTACACACACTGAGACGGCTGGCCAGTAAATGATGGCCAGCATAGCGACGCAGAATAACCCCAATGTTATGCTGCGCCACCAGCTCTGCATATACCTATCAGTACATTGTCATTACGTCGACCTCCTGCAAACGGATAGGCGTATCAGCCATTGCTGGAATAGTTCATGTATCATGAGCCCCGCCGAAGTTATCGTACTCGTCATTGTTAACCTTTTATCTTCAAAAGTAAGAAGGGACGCGAAAGGCATTCCTGATATATTTATTCCTCGTTATCTAATGTATCCGACCGAAGGAAAGATCTATGGCATCAAGAAGGTGTACAGACCGGTAGATAGGGAAGCAGATATTGAGTAAGTCTGCTAATCCGCGGGGCTTCTCTCGGAGATTCGTTATCTAATCATACCTATGCTAAGTATCGTGGCCGTTCATGGCCTCAATGGTAATGCACTTGGGACATGGACATCAAGGAAGAATGGTGTATGCTGGCTACACAATCAAGAATTTCTTCCGAAATACATTAAAAATGCCCGTGTCCTCGTCTGGGGCTACAACTCCAGCTTTGCGTCTTTGACAGGCGCTGAGCCTTCTGGAAATCGAATCCACCACCACGCCCAAACCCTGGTAGCGGAACTATGTGCTGATCGAAAAGTGAGTTCTCGCCCTCGGCCTGATGATAGATGGCTATGACTGATATACAGTGTTATAAGTTGGAGAAGATGACCGAGAAGCCAATAATATTTCTCTGCCACTCGCTGGGTGGTCTAGTTGTCAAGAGAGTACGATATCAAGCCTATGAGGATCACACAAACGCTGATAACTATAGGCACTATCGTATTCTCATTCAAGAAGTTCTGATAAGATTGCTCACCTACACACAATATTCACTTGCACGTATGGTATACTCTTCTTCGGCACACCTCACCACGGCTCCTCGAAAGCGAGCTTGCTTCTGACGCTGCAGAAGCTGACATCACTTACGCTACCGAGGCGGTTTGGTAGGATAGAGAGAGGCTTAGTGAAGGCGCTTGAGGAAGAATCCGAGACTCTGCAGAATATAACAGATTATTTCACTCCACTGATGAAGGATTTCCATATTCATTTTTTCTGGGAACAAGAAAAGACTGATCTCAAGTACACCAAGGATTATATCGTGGAAAAAGAAAGTGCTGCCCCCGCTTTCGATGATACGGAACGCTCGGGTATTGCGGCAGATCACTCTGGGATGGTGAAATTTGAGGACAGTAATTCGTCTGGCTTCCGACTTGTGGCTGCAACTCTAGACCGATATTGCGCAGAAGCGCCCGAAACCATCAAAAGCCGAAAAAGGACCTCGAGGTCGGCTCTCACTGGAAATGAACGAGACGATAGAACGGATAAACGCTCGCTATCGTCGGATAGTGCACCCTCACCAAAGTATTGAGGCTTGACTAGTGCTATTTCTGTTTCCATGATAGGGGTTGGGTATGCTATGGATACAAGTGGTTTACCATGGTTAGTTATTAATGCTTAAAAATATAGTCACTCATTTTCAAATATTCTGGAACCTGCAACTGGTTACAAGATATCTTTGGTTGCAAATGCGATACAGCAATTCACTTCAAAAACTTTTCCTTAGATACTTTCATCAATTCCATTTATACCAAGGGTACACTAAGCCCAAGCACGCAACTAAGACACGCCAATGCCACGATCCCCAGAACTAGACATAGATGTAACAGAAAGCGCCATCATTTCCACCGAGCTGATCATGTGTCTCGAACAGTGTAATCGCGGGTCCAAGCCATTCCATATCAACTGTGACGTTATGGGGATCTACTGCACGTTTCATTGGCATCGTCATGTTCGTGTCAACAAAGGGGATTGCGTAGAGGCGATTGTCCGGGTCCTGCATCTGCCAAATCCACCAGAGACGGTCCAAGCTTGTGTGGTGGAAGTAGAAGAGGGGGTCTCCAGGAGACGTAAACGGATCACCGCCTGGGTCAACGGCAGCAACGTAGTGGCCTGCAGTATGAATCTGATTTCAAACAGTTAGCATCAGCGTTTTGTTGCTGAGAGTTATATGACATTAGAGACTTACACCCCAAGGGTAGGGGTCATTCTTAGGAGGCGGCGTTCCTAGTAATTGGTTGTAGAAGCTATCCATATCATTGTTGTTGGTGAGCAGACTGTATGCTCGATCTGCTGTAGCACCCATTACTGCATTTTTGTTTACATCGCGACGCAGGCAACGCGGGTTTGCGCCGGTACCATCAGATCTTGGGTTCTTAGGTATCTTGGAGCCTGTTGACATGGAAGTCGGGCCAAGACTGACCACCATGCTGTTGTTACGTCAGCCGTGCTTTTCCCAATATCGCCAAAGAGACAAGTAGGAATATCGCGATTAAGAAAAAAGAGGAACTGACTCTGAGAAGGGCCCCGTCTTGACACAACCTCCACCACCGCCTGATGCAATAATGTTTGGCGTTCGCCCGGGCTGGGCAACGCCTTTGTACGAAGGGTCTGGTTCGCCATTACCTCCTATAGAAGACGCATTGCCGTTCAGCAAGGGCGAGTTCCATGGATCTTGCGAGTAGCGATCGTAGTTCATGTACTAGTACGTTGTCAACAGTGATATTCCAGGGAGCCCATGAGCTGTGATTTCCTTACGGGCTGGTAACCAGTATACCCGCATTCGTCACGAAGCGCTTTCTCGAACAGCCAGACGTAGTATTTGTGAGCACCGAAGAGATGCATATTGTCGTGCAGTTGCATAGCGTGCGTCATGTGGTATGCAACGAAGTCTTCGTATCGACTCATAGCCCCTGGAAACCTAGTCTTATCTGATTTAGGCGGGAGCTTCAGCAGGCAATTGATGGCAGCGACATATTCCTGTCTCATCGTCTCACTCATGTCGCTCCTATCAACGGCGTTAGCATGAAGAAGCTCTCTCAGAGATCATCTGGATGCGACACTAACCATTCTTGCCGTACAGCAGCCGTCTCCAATGTACACTTATTGTTCTTGCCGGCAGTAATCTTCTTGTTCAGCCATTCTTCAACCTTAGGCATGGTAGCCTCTTCCAACTTGTCAACAACATCAAGTGGATATGCAGGATTGCGAACTCTGGATAAGCTCGTTAGTGAGTACAAGCAGACTAAGAGGTCAGGGTGCAGAAAGTAAAACCTACACATCTATCTTTGACGCATATCCGCCCGAAGGCACCACCGCCGCTCGAACTCCATTTAGGAGTGGGAGCAACAAGAGAGCGCTCCCGATGGCCATCATAGTGAACAACTACCTGCGCTGAAATGAAGTTGCAGGTGGGCGTGACAATCCGGAGAGCATCTCGAGGAGTGGTATTGTTTTCAAGTATATATAATATGCATTTGCCCTGGCGGCTTAATAGATGGTCCGTGACTCGTGGCCTCCCCCCGCCACACGGCACTTGCAGTCAAAGTCGTGATAGGAGGCTCGTGATCCACACGACCAATGGCAATCGTGACTAATATATATCCGTTTAAATGAGCCGCAGCGGGTCACCACAAAGGTGAGCGATCTGCCATGGAAAGGATGCATCCGACTTAGTAGAGGACCGGCAGACAATATTGTATGCTTTATTGTATTTTATATGCTATTCATGATGAAGCAAATTGTTAAGCCCAAGTAGGTCGCTCATGCTGTTCACGTCGTTCCGGATGATGGTGACCGTTAGTGGATGATGGTTCGTAGCCCATTAATAACCTAATTTCATAAATAGGCAAATAAGGACGGACGATCATGGGCGCAGAGACACTCGCTCTCTGCTGGCGCGCAAGGTCATGGAAGATCTTCTAAATTTCCCTGGCCCTATTGAAATATTATTGTTACTCTATAGAGTGTAGAAGCGAAAATTAGTGTAATTTAGGAGACTATAGACGTAAGCAAGATATAGAATAATAAAAATCGAACTTAAAGCTATCGCATACCCAAATCGTTGGCTCACATTCTTCAACTCTTTATTAAAGACATGTTCGCAATGGTGTCATTGCTCTCATGCCTCTACTAAATGAGCTGGTAGTCTCTCAGCGTCTAACCTGGTACGCGCCGTATACGTGAAAAATAAGTTGCAAAATATCATACTCTCAAAAGCCCCTTTCTACATATTTATTTAAGGATGGCACAACTAGGAATGTGATAATTCTAGACAATGTACCTCATATACGGGCCCAAAAGATTGTACTTGGGTCTTGGATGATGCTATGATCTATACAATAACCAACTCCGTTTTCGTCGCATGTTCCATCATGAAGTCATGGTCCTCGTTGCTCTCCGTTCTCAATATACCAATTCTTTCAAACATCTGGGGATCTCGCCGACTCTCACGCAGTATCAACCCCGCGTATTCGTGCTGTCTTCCAGCAGGCAACAGCACGTCGAGGACAGCAAGCCATCGCACTTCCGACGCGTCTGAGACTAAGCGCTCGTCAGCCGACGTATGCAGCGTGTAGTCCGGCAAGAAGCATCCTGTTATCTTCCGAGAGCCGAATTGTACCGAAAACATACGATCCTTTCTCCCATCTGTATCCTCCCATAACAATACACCGATAGCCACGGGTCCACGCACAGTAAGGCTTGCAGAACTCAGCCGGCCTGTCGGATCCGGGCCCGCCAAGACGCAGTCTGCTTTTATTGATGTCGGAAACCCCTGGACTACTTGCAAGAATTTCGCAGGTCACCACGCAAAGCTGTCGATCGAAGCCCAGCTCCACGTCGGAGCAACCCACTCCCTCGGCCTCTCTCGTAATGGCCCACCTGCGCACCAAGTCAGGCCGAGAAGCATCTCGCCCTCCCACAGTCCGGCGACGTACTTGTCTCCGCCACGGAACTGACGGGACAGCTGCGCGGCACCCGATAGCGCCGGGAAGCGGTCCTTTGCGAAAGTGAGCGCGAGGCTCGTGTATTATTCTAAGATCTGGAGCCACTATGAAGCCGGATATGCGGTGCTGTACTCTGTGTGTGGCCCGTGAAGGAACGCGCCGAGCCGCACTTTGGGGTTTACGAAGCGCTCGTCGGAGGTGGCGAGGCACTGGCACCCGCTCATATGCAGACACTCCCACACCACCTCGTTGCGCGCGAAGTGCACAACGCGCCGGGAGATGAGCCTTTCTTGCAGAACCCAGCCCCGCTGGAGCAGAGGAGGGGCTTCGACCTCCCTCATGTTGTGCGTCTCACTATCCTCGAAGTGCGGGATAGGCCGGCGGCCCCAAACCGGGAGGTTCGTCCCATCTGCTAAAATAATGGAGAGCTCATGGGCCTGGAATGTGGGTGATATAGTTGAGTGTAGCCCGTGGTTAGAGTTTGGCGAGTTGGTGGCTGCTATTGTCAGCGCTGCTTGCGAGTACACGCTGCACATGGCGGCCGCCTCGCGGGTCCAGTCGTCGCTGTCGTCTTGGATGATACAGATGCTGTCGATCCATAGGTAGCGGAAGGCCAGTCTCCTCAGCATACCGATCACATCCTGGAATGTCTTGGGTATAGACGCCCACTGTATTTCCTTGAGGTTTTGTTCTAGCGTTGACTTGAGCGTGATACAGGCTGGCCGACTCCCGGCCCAGCAGTGGCTTAGGCAGACGTAGTTGATGGGCGAGCCTGGGATATCGGCTTGTGTCTCAAGGAGTCGAACCTTTGATACACAATCTGGACTTTGAATGTCGAGGAGTCGTGTGGGTATGTATGTCCCAGAAATTAGTTTGCAGTTATCGTGAGACTTCACACAGGTTGAGTACCAATTCTGGATCTGGATTACAGTTTCCTCGACATCTGTGGCTTCGGGGACCGCGTTACCGACATGAAATTCAGTCGGGAGGTGTGAATCCGAGACGAATAGCGCTTTTGAATCTGCCGCCAGATCAATCGTCCGGCCCCTTTGGCAAGGGCCTCTCTGCTAATGCGTAAGATCGATCAAGCGTACCTGGATGTATAAAAAACTCTACTTCGTACACCGATTCTGCGTTGACTCCGGGACCCTCTTCGTCGCCGTGGCGCTGGTGACGACCGGTGAGCACACTATAGTTCCATATCCACTCAACCGTCCGGAGACGAGCTCCAGCCGGGCAAATAATAGCGATGCCTCGAGCGAATAGTTTACATTTCTCGCACCCATTTTCGCCGGATTGCCTTAGATCTTCATATGTAGGCTTTTGTTGGATGTGAGGCCTGGGAGGACAGCCGGGACAAGATGGGATCAACCAACTGCGATCTTCAACTTGGCCTAGTTCTATAAACATCCCGTGCCTCTTATCTAGCTTAAAGCTTCTGCAAATGCAAGCTCGGCATCATTGGATATGAGTACTGTATAAGCTGGACGATGTATGTTAGTGACATGGTCTAGATAGACGGACAGACGTCTAGAGAGATAATGGTGTGGCAGGGCGCCACAGGCCTAGAGCACCAGCCACAATTGCGTATAAACGACCACACTCGGAATGCCAATGGAACCACGAACACAATACCAGTTTATTTGAGAGGAAATCTCATTTATTCATTCTTTAACAGATTGCTCCTAGGCTTTATAGAAACATAAGAGAGTTTGATACTTGAGACACTAGAAGAACTGACAATGAACGCAGGAACAGTGTAAATTTGAAAGATAGCAGAGGAATGTAAATGCTCCATGGGCTTTCCTAACTAAGCCACTAGGTTGTATCAGCTCTCTCTTGTAAACGTCACATGCGCAAGGTTTGTACCACTCAATATGGTAAGCCTATCTTCCATTTTGTTACGATTATAATATTAATAAGATGTAAAATGAATCATGGACTTGACTTTGGCTTCAGCTAACGATTAGCTTCAAAATGTGTCATATGTATCCAACTTTCCCAGCCTTATGAAAACCTGGACTTACATGTCTTATAAGACAGAGAGAAGGGAAGCAAGGGGCACGATTAGAGATGAGGCTACCCATACTTTCATGCCCTTGCATATATAGAGAGAAAGACGACTTCAAGGGTCTCAGAAAATCACCCACTAAATTACAGCACATTCCCTGTCAAGTGTTTCAAAAGGTAAAAATATTGACGAGACCGTATTGGGACCTTAGGCTAACTAACCACCAATCTAATAGCTACGTATAGAAATGATGTTATTCGGAAGTAAATGTTGAAGACATTCTTCAGTTCCTAGAGGCGCGTTCAGGTGTTGAAACCGGAAGATTATACGGCAAATGGTCAAATTAAATAATGACCTCTCCTTTGCTGAGTGGTGTACTGTTTAAATTTCGTGAACCTCACGAAATATGGCGGGAGACTGTGTCGATATTGAGAAATCCGGTGACCTGTTGGCTTACACTCGTTCTTAAACTCATTTCAGGAGCTAAAACTACAAGAAACGTATCGTAATGGTAATAGTAGTACATGAATGATGCTTTGGTGTCTTTTGGTCAATGTTATTTACCTGAGTAGGCAAAGGGCGTATTAGACCCCGGATGCTCCCGATTGCTAGCTCGCGGAGGCGTTTTAGCGCAACGTTGATAACTCCTATCTTACAAGACTTGGCTTGTGGGACTCTGTGTAATTGCAATGTCTGATAATGTCAATAACTTTCCGGAACCTTATCATGGTGGTTAACCTTTGATTATTAAATTGTCCGCTCGAAGCGCTGAGCATAGAATCAAAAGTATCGATGAAATTGAGCAGAGATGCGATTGGACCGTGTCATTTGTATTGTGAACATAGAATTTACAGTGCGATTTTTCAAGCCTGCGCAAGACGAAACTACGAGCGCCACAACCAGGAAGACAAGTGATCATTACTTAACTTGGTAATCGGTCTTCTATCTTTCGATCATGGTTGAATGGCCTACTGTGCACTTGTCTCAAAATCCAGAGACTATCGGTTCTAAATCTCGATATGGAATGGGCCTATCTTACCATGTCAGCCACTCCAATCGGGGTCGAGCGCACGTTCCGATAACGACGTAGCCAGGAGCCGGGGAGGTGTTGCGCGTCACAATACCAGAGCTGAAGATAAGAGGAGGGGCAGTCTTTAGTTTCAACTCATGTTCTTAGAATCAGCTAACCGTCTAGTACTTATGTAAGATACAACGACAGAGTCGCTTATTTTTCGATGAGATCATAACATACGGATTAACATTCTAGAATTCGAAGTCGGCAATGGGTGCTGTCGACGAAAAAGGGCGTCGGCCCAGTACGCAATTAGGAGATGTTCGTGATCTGCAAGACTTGACCTTGCTAGGTTACAAACCTGAGCTGCATCGAAACAGGTCGATGTTCACACTTTTATTTCAATCTCTTGCTATTGCTGCTGTAAGTAACTCATTCTCACCATATGTGAAGGGCTCTTGACACTAAAATTGTCTACAGATCCCATATGGTTTTGGTAGTCCTTTGATTTCTGCTAGTGAGTAACCCCGTGTCATCCGCTTCAATGTGACGTTCGGAATGCAAAACTGCTATTTCGGATCAAGTTAGGATTCTCATACATCACACTCCAAATGGCGAAGGCTGACTTCGAGCTCTAGTATACGGTGGAGGTACGTTGCCATAGGATCTTATCGTACTCAGTAGGCAAGTCTAACGGCACTTCAGGACAACTCCCCATGTTCTTGGGATGGATAGTTGTGCTTATCCTTGACGAATGTATCGCCCTGTCCCTGAGCGAGCTGGCTTCGAGATTTCCAACGGCTTCCGGGCCCTATTACTGGTCTTTCCAACTCGCAAGCCCGAAATACCGTACGGTGCTATCCTTCATAACCGGCTGGTGCTGGCTCATCGGTAACTGGACTATTACCCTCTCTGTGAACTTCGGCTTCGCATCACTCGTGGCAGCTACCGTCAATCTGTACCGACCGGATTTTGCTGTCCAGCCATGGCAGCTTCTCTTGATCTTCTATGCTCTGTGCTTCCTGACATTCGTAGTCGTTGCTTTCGGGAATAAGCTTCTGCCAATGGTCGATACTGTCTGCGCTGTTTTCACGGCTATTAGTATCATTGTTACTTTAATTGCTCTCTCAGTCAAAGCCGACGTCGGAAGACACTCTCCCAGCTACACATTGGTATGCCGCCTTCGTACAGGAGATTGCTAAGATGTGAGCTTATTTGTTGTCTTACAGGGTCATTATGATACGACCTTGTCGGGTTGGGGCAACTTCTCGTTTTTCATTGGTATCCTGCCGGCCGCTTACACGTGAGGCACATGTGAACCGTTGCTGCTTGCTTTGCTAATCATCGTCTAGGTTCTCGGCAATTGGTATGATCTCCTCGATGGCCGAGGAATGCGATAAGCCAACCACCAAATTACCAAATGCATTGTCCCTATGTGTACCTGTCGGTGGTATTGCGGGTCTGTTTTTTGTAAGCTGCGATGTTTTCGAAGTGCCTTTCTTGAATCTTACAGTTCAACAGATCATCCCGATTTGCGCTACCTTACCTGACTTGACAGACATTCTCCAAGCGCCAGTAGGCCAGGCCTTACCGTATATCTTCGGTCGAGTTACGGGCTCGCCGGGAGGTGGTTTGGCATTGACGGTGCTTGTTTTAATCATCACATTCTTCTGCTCGATCTCCATCACCGTCGCCGCGTCCCGCTGCACGTGGGCATTTGCGCGAGACAACGCGATTCCCCTAGCATCCCTTTGGGCGAAGATCGATGAACGCCATGGTACACCGATCTGGGCACTTGTGCTGACGACAGTGGTTCAACTGCTCTTGGGCTTGATCAACCTTGGCTCTTCATCTGCATTCCTTGCCTTCGTGTCTGTGGGCGTCATATCGCTTGCCGTGTCGTACGGCATACCAATTGCCATCTCGTTGACGTATCAACGTAGGGAAGTTCGAGCGGCGCATTGGAAGATGCCAAGAACAGTGGGATTTGCCGTGAATATCATTGCAATGGCTTGGATCATCTTTGAACTGGTGCTCTTCTCACTACCGACCGTGCTTCCGGTTACTGCCGTTAGTATGAATTATGCTATCGTTGTTTTCGTGGGTTTTCTGGCTTTGAGCGCTGTTTGGTATGGCATATACGCTCGAAAAGGTACGTCAATATCCAAAGCCGAAAGTATATTTGACTGACTCTAGTTAGTATATCGTGGACCACCAGAATCAGATGGACTAATTATCGATTCATGATCGATTCGTGAGAGAGTCACCGTACCGCGGGGCTATTTCGGAACGTGTTGTTTTGTTCTAGTTTTAGTTGCACGAATAAAAGTAGGGTGATATCTCCTCACACCTGGTAGCTTTTGCAGCACACATGGGTACACTGCATTGTTAATTTTGTTAAACTTTAGAAAATAATCCTAAATAAAAATTAGAATACTAATACAATACTAATATGGCCCACGGGGATTACTAGCTATGCTTCTCAACAATATATCTCACTAAGCTCACGTAATGATAAGAAAGACCCCTTTAGCTTCCTCTGGGAACATGAGCTCATGTCTAGGAGAAGAACCGTTTAGTTGTGCCCTCGTTGAGAAAGCACTAAGGATAAGACGACCGATTGGTCGGAGCCGGAGGTATAATTCTCGGCGATGCCGCGCCGGGCTTACTCTGACCGACCACTCCCGCCTCCGCCCGGAATGCCTGTGTTGCAGTAACACAAGAAGCGCGACTCGGCACCTTTAATAAGGATGGGACCTTAAATAGCTAGGGAATTGTCATGTACCATACTTTGTGAAATACCTTCATATTCAACTGGGGAGTCTTTTGGTTGAGTGTGGGCGGGGAGGCTGCGTGTGCTTCGATAGACTGCGTGTGTAACGAGAGATCTTGAATTGAATTGCAACTCAAGTTCTCCCGCTAATGGTTCTAAGGAAATCCAAAAAAACATACTTGATGGGTTTCACCTTCGTATTAGTTGTTCTCACCTCAATATGATAGTTCAGAACCAATTTAAGCGAGCTAGCAGTTCAGTTTCGGATGGGTGTAGCATCGGGGAACCCGGTTTAACGTCAAAAGACTTCATTTCTTCTGTAATACGAACATCGTTGCTTAGTTTGGGGGATTCTGGTTGCGCATGGTCGTGTTGCTGTATCTTGGCAACACTGCTTCGCCAGATGTTCCAAAAAGCATTTGTCAGCAGTGTACAAAAGCTCACATTTCTTGTGAAAATTGGCTGGATGCGCTTCTATTCGACGAAAATTCAAGCTCATTAAGAATATGAGACCTGTTATCTCCGTATCGGTTGACAGGAATTGTCTTGTTGAGCGGGCTGAATCCAAAGTTATTGAATACCGCCGACATGTTCCGCCTGTTTCGGAGTATCCCGTACCGGTTAAGATCCCGCTGGGTTGCATATTTTGGCTGTGTACAGATTGTCAGTTGCAATTCTCGCTTATAAGTACGGTCGCACGAACCTACTGCCTTAGGTTGCTTGGTAAAATAGAAGCCATTAATAGCGATCTCTTTACTCATCATTGGCACATCTCCTGCATTCCGCGAACAGTAAAGAACACTGGAGCGATAAATTAGGCCGTCTTTTCTCCGGCAGCCCGGGTGCTCGTTCCTCCCGCGTCCTGATATCGAATAATCTTGGGAAGCATTCATTCGGCGCTATGATTGAGATGTCTCACTCGATCCACGATTGATAAACAAAATGGCCCTTTATGGAATGAGGTATGCAGTGTCTTGCATCTTGGTGGTAAAATGAGGAAGGTCCTTCGCAATCAATGAACTGCTCTCTTCAGGACAGCCGCATCACGGCCATTTGAATCTGTTTCACGAGATGAAGATGAGTGGGACGACATCTGCAGCGGGTTATTATCTTGCAAAATACCACCCGCAGGAACATAACGGACTCCATCTTAGTTGATATAGTGAATGGATCTTCGGATCGGGACGTGAGCATCGAAGGCGATCGCTGTTGGGATTCAATGAGGCTATTACCAGGGACTGTGTTGCCACTAGTTTCAGGGTGTAACATTCGTTTAGACCTCAGGCTAAAAGAGGCCACGTAACCCGCCATGTACGCCATTATTACTATTTGCGTGTATCCTATCGTGGTACCGCTTCTGGCTACGTTCACTTGCCGGCTTCGGAAGCTTTCCTTTCCATTCGGTATGTATGTTTGTTTGTCGACCTGTCTCGGGATGACTAACCGTGCAGGAAGCCTACTTCCTTTCCTGGAGACGGACAGTACCGTCTTGTCTCCGTATAGCCGAGATGAGCATCACGTCACTCAACAAACAAGTCGTCAGGCATTTTCTGTCGTGCAGGAAATTAGAGGTTTATAGCCCTACTTTGTTGGGCCTGTTAAATGGAAAAAGCACCGAGATGAAGTCGCTAGGTTGTACAAGCAGCCGGCTGAACGCAAGGACGGGTCGCCCTATCTTTCACGAACTAGGTCCAGGGCACATCATTGTGGGCAGATGCGAGCGATGTCTGCCGCCGCCAGGATCATGATATTGTTCTCGGCTCGTTTAACCCCGATTCAGAAGCTTGACCTAAGCGAAGGCGATCACCGCGTCGGCCGAGCACATCCCAGCCACTCATAGGCCTTCGAGAACATATAACGGCGATGGAACCACTCGTCGGTGGTGTTCTGACCGATTATCATTGGCTTCAAGGTCCGGAGGGGACGGGAGATGTCGGTAGAAGGGCCTGTCCTGTACATACCCCACAACGGGAGAACCCCTCAAAAAGAACAGCAGGCCCCTGGCCATGTGAGGTTATATCCGCACCGGAATTGTAACTCGTGAGGAGTTGAGGGAGGTGGAGAAGGGGAAAACGGCCCTACAAAATCAAGTGCCCCCCCTGTACTCTTGTTTGTTTAGCCAAGTTTAGTTTAGATAGCTTAGCTCTCCCTGGCCTCTTTACCAAGAGACCCTCCCTCCCATCCCTATCCCTTGGCTTCTCCCCACAGACGCTTGGCTCTCATCGTGTGGTTGTTTCTAAGTGCTGGTCTTGTTGAGAGCTCTCTTGTTCCTCTCCAACCAGGAATTGGCACATCGTTCTTGCAAAAACTACCAATACCTTCTCTCCAAAATACAACTCTTTTGTTTAGGCACATGGCCGAGAAGCAAGAAATGGACCAGTCTCAAACACGCCGCCGCCGTCGAGATGGATCGTCCTCCAACGTCCAACAGCGTTTGTGCCCACATTGTGGGCGAAGTTTCAAACGGTCGGAGCATCTTGAACGCCACGTCCGCACGCGTCCGTTTTACCCCAACTTTTTACTTTTTTGATTTGTCTCTGCCGCATCCTTCACGACTCCACCACGGCGATATCAAACTAACAAAAATCACGGCATTCAGCTAATTCTCATTCTAGATACCAAGGAGAAGCCGTACATATGTCACTGCGGATCAGCCTTCTCTCGTCGCGACCTATTGACTCGCCATATGCGCATCTCCCACGAGACAACAGATGGAGCATCAAAATCGCCAGATGCGCCTGTCTCCGATGAGGGCCAACAGCCAATTTCTGAACCAGCCACGCCCAACGACCCTACCCCTTCTTCGAGGTCGGACTTCGCATCAGACCGTTGTTTGCCGTCATCCCAGTATCTAGATTCCAATCACGATCTAGGAATGGTGGCTCATGGTGGCAGTTCCTACCACCAGCTTTCTCCACGCCAAGACTATTACCACCAAGGTTAGCTAGCTACCCGATTTAGAAATCTGACCCTCAGGTATTCCCGGCGATGCGTTGTGACTTGTTTTTTTCATGTTTCTGCGTCGATCTCATAGATTCATGAGTATTGACTGAGAATTGAGCAGGTCACCAGTATCAAAACTATGATCAATATACGGGATATTCCCACATCTCAGATTCAGCAGGCTTGCAAACAGATTGGAGCTCATACTATCACGATCAGGGGAACGAGCAAGACATGGTAGATCCTGCTCTACGAGGCTCAATGGGTGATCAGTCGTCGCCTATTCACAATGATTTCTCAAACCATGGTTACAATCCATGGATGTCAGCGTCTCAGCATTGGGGTAATTAGAAGGATGTTAGCGCGACCGGACAGGCCTGCATCTAGGCCTAGTTACGCGCTGGAATCACTGTTTCATGGTAGCATGGGCCGTTGGGAGTTTTCGCGAATTGATTTGAACAAACCCTCGTGGCTTGGATATACATGGTCACGTCACATTTCACCATCATTACATAGGGTTTGTTCAACACGGCTCGGTATCTCTACGCCAAGGGTTATAAAAAGGTGGCGGCATGATATTTAACCTCTTATAAAAGCTTACATGGCTCGGGTTGAGTCATGGACGACGTTGTGAGCCGACCATCGCGGAATGCAGTTGTGCTCAAGGACGGAATCGCTTCACCTCTAAAGAACAAGACCACAGGTAAATTGGGCACTCCTAGTCTTTCGCCAGCCTTACGGGCTGATCGCCACCCCGAACACTAATTATCGACAGATTCTCAGATTCCGAACGGAAGAGACGGGCCAAAGAATTAGGCGGGGTCATCTATAGCGGAACGCCGTTCCTAAACGATCTCCCTTCATACTGACCCCATGATCCTCATAGATTATGTACCTTGAGCATCGGGTCTCTGCCTGCAGATACGCCAAGACGTAATGTTCTGGGGGTTGCTTCAAACCACATCCACGGTCATGGGAACGGCGGAGAATAACCGGGGGTAGAATCCGTCCGGGCGCCACACATCTATTTGCCTTGTGCGCGACCGAAGATTACAGTCGCCAAGGAGTCAACGTCGAGACTACCGGGAGAAGTTGTGAAACCAACCATCCATCCGTACCCCGCCTCAATGTGGCCCAAGTCTAGGACTATCCCATCTCGAAGACCAAGTTTTCGCTCCTATAGATAATCAATCAAGCTGGGGTACAGCAATGTGCCATATACCGACCCACCGGCCCACCAGCCTACCTACCTACCTAAGTAGGTAGGCCTGATCTAGCGGCCAAGAACTGCTTCTGCAGATTCGACCAAGTATCAGATACCCGAGAGTACGACCGATGACGCGGCAGGATCTGTGACCGGAAAAGCGGGTAAGAGTTGGCGTCTCTGTGGCGCCGCTGTCGGTCGCCTTTGGGCCTGGCGATTATGCGGTTGCATACAACGGTCCCGACATCAAACAATACCCGGTTTATGTAAGCCGGCCCGCTCGCTCACTCGTCTTGTAAGGCACGAGCCGAAGAAGACAAGAAGAAGGGGAAGAGGGAGATTTTAGAGCCGCAGCAAGCTAGACTAGGGCGGCACATCCGCCTGTCACAAGCACCGATTGTCCTATCGTCAGCGACGGGTGTATCCAGAGACATTGTGGGGGAGCAGGGTGAGGGTCGCATCGTTGAATCGCGGGTTTATGAGGGGTGGACAGGCGTAATCGCGCCGGTGCACAGAGAGTTGTAGGGTTGTAGCCCAGTCCGGAGGCGAGCCGAGAGCTTCCAGGTAGGGTAGTGCCCCGTTCAGTGTGGTAGTGTCCGTGGCGTCGGAATGGGGGCACTGGTCCAGAGAGTGCGCCTATTTCTCCGCACTTGCTTCACGCATGCATGCAGCTCAACGCGGGCAATCCCAACTGTTACTTCTTTATCTCCTCTTTTTTTCTTTCCTTCCTTCTCTCTGAGCCTACCAGGCTGAGCCGTGATCCCCGAATCGTGCTGCCGTGTGACATGAGAGCGAGCAAATGTGTCTTATAGGTCCTCGCTCTCTCTCCTCTGTTTGCGCTCGTGCGTCTGTAGTTGGGAAGTGACAGAGAATCTCCTGACAAACCATATCCGCTGTGGTAGCTCGATCAGACCATTTGTTTCGCTTCTCTTATCACAGGGGAATGGAAATTAAAGGGTTTGTTGTCGCCGCTGTCTTATCAGTGAGCATTCGCCGAATATACTCTCTGAGGAGTAGTACACCGCGCACCTTGTTCAATTACACTACAGGCCGCGTGCTTTAATCGATATTTGTAGATCTAGGCCGTACGATACCTACATGTGAAAAGCAAGTGTCGAGTAATTTGGTATTCTAGCCCTCTTCATGTTGGTCAAGGGAGCCAATGAGGGGACGTGACGAGAGGTTAGTCACCTATTTCCCGTAAATAAGGCGATATATCTCCGATGATGGTGACATGATGACTTAAGGAATACACCTAACAGCAACAGCATACATAACCGAGCAGGTGCATATACTGTAGGGTAAGCGATACTTTCTACCCAAGGACCAACAATAGAGCCTTGTTACACCGTGCCCTCAAGCTCAAGCTAGCCCCGGTGTTTGCCCAAGGGTGCGTACTGTAGGTAAAACGAGGTGTCATATTAACGCAATGACCTCGATCTGTACGTCCGTATATGGTCTTCATCAACGCAGCACGGGTCGCGGCACGGGACAACCAAACGTATTTCGTGTGAAATGATTACTTAGACTACCCAAGATGGATAGGCTCAGAAAGCCAAGCTTTTTCCAACCAAATGCAATCCGATGCATATGCCGCCCACCTTCCGCGCATACCAACTTGCAGAATCTCTTCTGCTGCTTGTTGCTGCAAGTGGTGCTGAGCTTGAGTTTGTGTCGCCGTGTTTTGTTTGCTCTTGTCGAACTTCTAGAAATTAAGGAGTGGTCGGTCCCGAATATCAGATGCACCAGCTAAGCTCTGCAGAAGGTAGGCTGAAGAGAGAATCAATCTCGTTAGCTCGCTAAAGACCCCGCGCCGTTTGTAAGCCATCGCGTCAAGACTATTTCGCCAATCATATCAGAGCATTGAGTCGGTCGAAGACTAGGCAAGTGCCTCAAGGTAAGCTACCGCATTGGGAAAGAGAGACGAAGCGTTCACGATCGGATGAGATGTATGTATGTACGCATGTACGTGCTATAGAGAAGGCAACAACCTAAGACGCAAGTGCCATCGTAGATTGCTTGCTTGCTACAAGGTAGGTAGGTACTACACAAACCACAGATTGGTTGCTATTTTAGCTTTGATTAGCTTGCATATCCGTCCTTGGTGTCCTTGGGTGTGGTTTTACTCATGCCCCTCGCATCATCTAACCTCAATCTGTTCGACTTTTCGCTTTGTATTGCGACAGGTCTCTAATTGACACTCCTGCATCAAATTGAGAACCAGTCCACCAATCGGTATTTTACTAATCTCTTGTGGCTGTCTGATCATTGCCTAGTTCGCTACATACCTAAAATAAGTTATATATAAAATGAGTTATATAATAAGATAAGAACACCCGAACTCATAGCATTAGTGATCATACAGTAGCAACGACGTTCGGATTTGATGGGTCAGATATATGGAATTCCGAACAAACCGTTCCTACAACTACGACTACGAGTAAGAAGCACACATGTAGCCAGGCATATCTACGGATATAGATCATCATTCGGAATTTTCGACGAGATATAACTGGAGCCCACTCTAAGTTACATTACTAAAAGTTGAGTTACATTACTAAAAATCGCTGGGTAACATCCCATAACCCAACGATGACCGAGACCACATCTAGACCAGCGGCTCCGTGCACTCTCACGGACCCTAAGTCAGTCAGCTTAAGCGGGCCGTAGTAATATACGGTGCTGGGGGAGGGTAGCAGAGGCATCGGCTTACTGATCCTCAACTGTCATGTTATTCGAGATCAGAAGAAAAATCGGCGAAGGCACTTGCTGCCATGTAGTTGCAGCTCCAGCCATTTGACTTTTCGTAGGTACCTAATTAGGCGAGTCTCTGCAGGATAAATCGAAACAAAAGTGCTAAGTTTGCATCCGGCCCTTTAAGCAACGTACCTAGTCAAACATCATCTAGGTAAAATCTTCAGGGACGATATAATTTCTTCTCTGCCTTCTCATCTATATACAATGCAATTTGCATGATGTCTCCCACCATACACTCAGCAAGGAGCATGATCACCGCAGTCCAGGCATACTAGATCAACAATGCGAAACAACCAATATTGAGTAACAGACCGAGGACCTCCGGGCCGGGCTTGGCGGGCGTATCGAGAAAATCATGGCCTCTGACTGGTCCTTTCGTTCGGAAGGCAAGGGAAGCCCGTCTAAGCGGCCCATGAAATCTTCTCATCATCGGGAGACACCCGCGTGTCTACAACCTCAAAGGACACAATCAACGGGATCATCCGGGTCTCAGAAAAATACTCTATATCTTCTCAAGGAGATACCCCCGATAGTCGAGCAATGTCGTCGTTCCGGGCTTTCATCTTCGACGAGCCCACGTCCATAGATATGTTTGTTTTGACGGAGCGCCTCCTTTTTTAGGCCAGGGCACCTCTCCCGGCAGCCACTCATCCCAATTGACTATGACACGTGCAAAGGTGTTCTGACGTGACATGACCGTTCCTTTTCTTAATCGACTATGACTGTACTTATTTCCCTGATACTAAGGCTGGCGTGGGGAGGGTGTGCTTCAACATCAATATGCATACCACGTTCGGATTGCAGACGAGAATGACACTCTTTCCGCCATTTTATCTTTGTATATTGTCGTTTCTTTTTGATCATCGACTGATAAGATTCACGGTCTGATGTGACGTGATAGCAAACATCTAGAGGGAGTTGCTGGTACATGATACGATGCCGCGAGCCCGATTTATCCACAGCAAATGCAAAGCCCCTTTTCCATAACCTTTCTCATAACCTTTCTCATAACGCCAATATGCATCACACAGTTGCTGGAAGGCTAATCTCAGTGTCATCATTATCATCACACTTGCTGCCGTTTGGCTGATATCCCCTCTTTAAGCGCCAGTGGCTTCTCGGTAGAATGTTAAGCTCCGATTAGCACCGGCGGTACAGAACATCTCGTTCCGTACGGTCTTGGGAAGCCACCGTACGGCCCAGAGAGCCTTGTCCGTCTCACTGTGGGTCGCCACGCAGGCCGATCTCTCAACAGACCATACCTTGGCTTTGCCGTCGAAAGCGCCGCTTAGTAGGTACTCCCCCGTGTCACTCCAATCGAGAGATGTAATCCACGCATTGTGGCCTGTCAGATTGCCCACATGCTCACCGTGCTTCGTGTCGTATATGGCGATAATGCCTGAATCTCCGGCAGCGGCTAATCGTGTGCCGGCAGGAGAGAACGCAACGGCGCGAACTGGTTTAACCAACCCTACATTTCAGTCAATATATTAGTGAGCCGTTTGATAGTCCAAACGACCGATCTTCCGTGGAAATGAGATGAACATACCTGGTAGGGAGTACTGTAAGCGCCCTGTGTCATTGTTGAACACGTAAACCGCACCGCTCTGGTGTCCACTAGCTGTGTATTTTCCGTCCCTACTTAGATCGACACACAATCCAAAGCTGCCTGAACCCGCGGTACCCGTTTCATACTCACGGAGTGTCGCTCCGCGATCACCGAAGAGATCCCACACATTGATGCGCCCGTCATATGTCGTTGAAGCCAAGAACTGGCCATCCTCACTCAGCGCAATGGCCCAAAGCTCACCGGCGCCGCCTCTGCCCTTCTCCGAGGCCTTTCCCGCATCGAGTTCGCCGAAAGACTCCCACTCGCCGGATCCTGACTCTGAGACCTTCCATATCTTGACGTCACCACCAAAACCTACAGATGCCGCGACCTTGCCATTACGCGAGACGGCGATGTGGTGGCAACCGAGCTTATGCGCGCCAGTAAGAGATTGGATGAGCGGAGAATCGGGTTGATTTGATGCGTGTACGTGTATCGTTGAAGAGCCACTGGCGGAGAGCAAGGCATTGGGGGCTGCGGCGATGGAAAAGATGTCGGTTATGTGGGCTTCGAAACATTAGACCTTCAAGCTGACAAGTTTCGCAAGTAACAGTTGTAGGGCACAAAGTGTTGCAGCGTAGCTCCTAATCGTTGGACCAAGGTTGATGGGAAGAGAGTGAGGCGCGAGCAGGTAAGTAAGCGGGCTGTACTCACCATTATCCACGGTATGTGTGGTCAGGTATTGCTTCGACTATGGTTGCAGGTGTCAGCGACGATAGCTGACAACAAGGACTATAGATGAAAGTTATACCATGGTTGCTCATCCATCTGCGCTCTTCTAAAGGTTTGATGTGGAGAGGTTGAGATGTTGTTGATGTCGAAGTGGGAGACTGGGAATGACAGCTTTGGTGGGGTTAATAGCTTCGAGTTGCACTTTCAAAAATTGGAGGTGTCTTTTAATCAGGTTTATTTCTACGACATCACCTGTATACAAGACAACATTAATTACGTCAATTATACCACGCATCCAATCCTGCAATGTCAATTGAGAATTGTCACAACTACAGGATTCATGCATTTATTTGAATCAACAAAAAATGCGGTGGATTGTTTTATTTACAGTATTTTACAGCGCATTGGTCGACCTGTTGAGACCTCGATCTTACATCCAATACCTAACGCCATTCTATGCATGTATACACTCGTAAAGCCAGCCCAAACCGTTTTCATTTTTACTTCGTTTCCATGGTCCTGCCGAGTTCACCTGATATGCCTGATTATAGTCTTAGTTTTGCGGGACAATAGCAACAAGACAAAGGCCACTACTTACGGCTCAAGCACGTGGGACATAATGTGTGCATCTTCTTGGTGCCTCCACACGCCGGGCATTTGTTGAGGTTTGTGACATCTTTTAAGGCCTTGCCAGCCATCTGCCTATGTCTCTTTTTCATGTGCGATGTCTTCTTCTTGGGGACGGCTCTGAGGATGCCTTCCCATATGTCACCGAGTAATGACGGGATGTTGGAGATGGCAGCAGGAATCGCAATCGCAAGAGCGGGTATCGAGGGGAAAGGGGACTGTTGCGCTCGCTGCGAAGATATGATTGTCGATCTGAACGAAAAGCCGAATGCTGGTGACGAAAGGCGCGGGAACAGAGCGGAGAAGGCAGAAGCCATTCGCAACTGCTGTAGAGCCGCCATTGTGATTAAATCTTAGGTGCGCAGTTTCGTGACCGACAGCAAAACCGACAAGGCAGCAACCGAATGCGCCCTTTCGGACTAATATGCGGGAGTATCGAGGCAGGCAAATGCGATTGCTAAGCCAAGGGTGAGCTTGTAAATAGTCGTTTGAGGCTTACTTCGGGTGCGTATTGCTGCATACGACTCACTCAGCAATGTACATAAACCGGCGAAGTTCAAAATCGTCAAAAGCTCGGACCTCCAGGCCTTGCAGCAGATACAGCCGGCAAATGAGAGCTAGAGGATGCCCTAAAGGGTTAGCTCACCTCTATAGCCCCACTCAATACGCAGACAGAGAGCTCTGTAGCCAACCAGCACGCGACGGCCAGGTGCAGTGGTGGCCCCTTTCCCCTTTCTGCTCCGACTGGCTTCCAACATTGTAGCTGCACCTTCTGGGCGGAAATTATACGTTGGCAGGAACAGGTAGTTTCAAACACGAACATTCTCCTTCACGGCAAAATTGACAACCGACGCCTTCAACCCTCTCCATCTTCAACCACGCCAATACCTCACAATCAATCCGACTCACCCTCACCCATCCTACACTCGCTTGATTGTTCGTTCCTCCAATTGCCGTCCAGGCTCCTTTTTGGAATAGGAACCAACACCGATACCCGCCCATCTTTATTCAGTCCGCCTTTACACACGAGTCCGAAGCCATGGCCACGCCTACTGTCTATCCCAACAGCCATGTTGGTTTCGATAGCATCACGTCTCAGATCGAGCGCAAGCTCCTGAAGAGAGGTTTCCAGTTCAACGTCATTTGCGTTGGTATGTCTCATTGTTCTGCTGTCTTGGTGTCTACGTAGCCAGCCTACCGATAGCTCGGTCCCCTTGACCCATCGTGCTGCATGCAGGGAGCTAATATGAATGCCTCGCGTAGGTCAAACCGGCCTGGGCAAGTCAACCCTCATCAACACCATCTTCGCTTCTCACCTGATCGACTCAAAGGGTCGCATGCTGCCCGATGAGCAGATCCGCACCACTACCGAGATCCACCCTGTGTCACACATCATTGAGGAGAATGGTGTCCGTCTGCGACTCAACATTGTCGACACACCGGGCTATGGCGACTTGGTCAACAACGACCGCTGCTGGGACCCCATCGTCAAGTATATCAAGGATCAGCACTCCGCGTACCTGCGAAAGGAGCTCACCGCACAGCGAGAACGTTACATTCAAGACACCCGTATCCACTGCTGCCTGTTCTTCATCCAGCCTTCAGGACACTCTCTCAAGCCTATCGATATTGTCGTCTTGAAGAAGTTGTCAGATGTCGTCAATGTTGTACCTGTCATTGCCAAGGCCGATTCCCTGACCCTGGAAGAGAGACAAGCTTTCAAGGAACGTATCAAGGAGGAGTTTGCCTTCCATAACCTCAAGATGTACCCTTACGACAACGACGAGCTCGACGATGAGGAGCGCTCGATCAACACGCAGATCAAGGTACGTGGTTCTACATTCATAGATCTCGTATGTCACACTCGCTAACATGTTTATAGAGCCTTGTTCCTTTCGCTGTGGTCGGTTCGGAGAAGTCCATCATTGTCAACGGCCAGCAAGTTCGTGGGCGTCAAAACCGATGGGGTGTCATTAATGTCGAGGATGAGTCCCACTGCGAATTCGTCTACCTGCGCAATTTCCTGCTCCGGACGCATCTCCAGGACCTTATCGAGACTACTTCGCAGATCCACTACGAGACTTTCCGTGCCAAGCAACTGCTGGCACTCAAGGAAAGCAGTGCCCAGGGCCACGGAAGCAGACCCATCAGCCCTGCTGCCGATCGGGAGATGAGCAGGAGCTCTCAGCGGATGACCATGAACGGCTACTAAGCTGTTTGATCTTATCATATCTACACCGGGTTCCCAGCTTTTTCTTCATCTTACGATGGGACCCCATTCACGACGTTGCGATTAGTTGCTCCTCGTAGCGTCACGAAAACGGAAATCAGAGCGCGGAATAATATATGGTTCTTGCTCCGCGACAATCAGAAGAAATCAAGCATGGTCCAGATACTTGGAACCTGTATTGCTGGTAATGGGCGATATGGCGCTTGGGGCGAAAGAGCGGAGCCCTGCATGATACCACGGCCGAGATGTTAGTCTATCCGAGTGCCTGAAACTTTGTTATGTGTATGTGAGTTGGCAGTTAAGCAAGTAGTATTTGTGTGTTAGGACATTCTGATGACCTGGCATTCCTCTTATTTTCTTTTAGTATTCCCCCAGAGCTCTCTTCATTTTCTAAAAAAGATTAATTTAAGAACCGAGCCTATGCTGTTCTCTAGATTAGAGTCAGTTTCGATACCTAATGGAGAAAATTACGAGACTTATGATGTTCTGTATCGGTGTCGGTCAAACATCGTGAAATGTTATTCAGTCGTCGTATATAATGTTTCTATTATGGGTATAATCTACGGCAAAACAATCGTTATCTACTTTTATTGCCACCCGTATTCTGATTTGTTCTATATCGAGACATTTCTTCGTATGTGGTCTAGGTATATCCAACGCAGATGCCCCACCAGACATATTACGAGTATTCTCATTGCTTATTATCCTTTTTTTACGAGGTCAGCCTGCTCACATGGGCCCACTTCCTATGCCACAGGCTTATAGACAAAGTCCTCAAGCTCCTTGTACGCGGCGTCGAGGTCGTCATTTACGATGATGATGTCGTGGACGCCGGGGGTGTCGGCGTACTCGAGCTCCTTCCTGGCTTGGTTGAGACGCTTGGTGATGGAGTTCTCGTCCTCGGTACCGCGGCCGCGGAGACGCTGCTCTAGGGCCTCGAAGGTCGGCGGCTTTACGAAGACGAAGCGTGCGTCTATGCTGCTTTTCCTTATTTGTTTTACGCCCTGTTTCGCTCACTTGTTAGCTTGTTTATCCCGTCGTCTTCGGTTAGAGCGTAAATGTCGGGCCAATAGATCTATATGTTGTGTCTCCTTCGCCGTCTTTGCATATCTATATTCTGTGGCG
Source organism: Xylaria curta (assembly GCA_022495235.1). Taxonomy (NCBI): domain Eukaryota; kingdom Fungi; phylum Ascomycota; class Sordariomycetes; order Xylariales; family Xylariaceae; genus Xylaria; species Xylaria curta. The sequence continues at coordinate 1,599,834 of MU375893.1, read as the reverse complement.
CAATGGAGATGATGACTCCTAGTCTCCTCGAAAAATGGGATCCTTACCTCCATCTCGATGTCAAGCACGACGACCTTGCCCTTTGCGGTCTGTTCCTCGATGGTCATCTTACTTGTACCATAGTGGTTGCCGTTGAACTGGGCGTGCTCGACGAAGCCGTCTTTAGCGATCAGGTCCTCAAACTCAGACTTTTGCACATAGAAATAGTTGATGCCGTGCTCCTCGCCAGGCCGCGGCGCCCGCGTAGTATGCGACACTGAGAATGTGAACGTGTCCGGGTGCGAGTTGAATAGCCGACTGATCAGCGTTCCTTTGCCGACGCCTGAGGGGCCCGAGATGACGAGGGGTCTGCGGTCTGAAGGAGGGGCTAGAGCGCGGAGCGGAAGATGTCAGCAAGGTTCATCGTTCTGCGACTCGTAGGATTTGGACTGGGTTCCAGATGTTGTTTGAGGCTGGATCGGGTGCCTTATCAGGAACTTAGACGAGGGGAGATGTGCACATACTGGGCGCCATGGTGCTCGCGAATCGACGGACGCTGCAGTAAGTCGAGCTTTGGGACAGACGCTTGGTATTAGGGATATAGCGGCGCAGAGGGCGCATAGGGCTGTGAAGTTGTCGAGGCGGGACGGCGAGGTATCGCGGCCGACCACTTTTCCTCACGTATGATTTTGGTTGCCGCCGCCGTTGCGCTCAGACTTAGTGGGATGGACGGGACTCAGGTCACACAGTGGCAGAATGACTCAATGCCGCACGCTGTGCACCAGCCACAAAGTGGCGTAAGTTAATCTATACTAGACTAAGTTTCGAGTGCATTGACTCTCGGCCCTTTCCTTTGAATTCAGGGTTCTTCAACAAGCGCTTGTTTGCTAGCGCTTCCCTGGACCAATTCCCCAGTTTACTAGCAACTCGGCAATCTGATGGTGATGTTCAGGGGCGATGGGGAAAAACTAAAAGTTCTCGCTGGCCGATCCATGTTCAAGTAGCGATGATCATGTTTCATCATTGTTGCAAGCCCGCCAACGAGTTGCGCCGTCTGTTTGCAAAATATTCAACGGTGTGAATAGCGGTTTCCTCCCTCATCTACACCAGACCCCTCGATTATTATTACTTACTATGTACAATCGAGGTGTAAGCTCGTAACCTACGGCGCTATTTTTCAATAGCACAGCAGACTGTTATTTCCCTATAGAGGGTCTGGATGCTGGCTGGCCACATGATATGTTATACGAGAGTATATACATACATACTGTAGTAGTATTATGTCGGTACAATTGTGGATTGCCAGACTGGACTGCCTAACGTGAACGATTGGTGGATTACCTCCCTGATTGGGATGGATGGTACAAGTAAATATTGCTTTACCTCGTATCATCTATGAGACTAATCAGTAGTGCATATCGTGTTATACCTGTCAAAATAAAAGGCCGGAGAAGCATAGCCTTCTCCATGCTGTGCACCGTTGGAGCTACCTAAGTAAGCGGCGGGGTTGGATATCGTATTCTCAGTTTATGCTCATCAGAATATCGACGAGAAAAAGATGACGCTTGACAAGATGACAGGAGAGGCTGGGCGGTCCTTTCCACCGCATCGTATTATTGGTGCGCACTTTAACAACTGCAGTGTGCAAGTAAGGAGAACCCCACATGGTCATTTGAAATTGTTCCCACTCGGGCAGGTTGGCTGTAGCCCACCTGCGTCTGCCACCCTTTTTGGCTGGGGATGCCACCAATTTCGCATTTATATGGTTAACATACGCCACTTCAGCCGTATACAGTTAGATTTACGGCAAGGGCTATACCTGAGTAACTTAAGTGCTTGGGCATCTGGCTGCTTGTATATAATTACTTAGAATTAACAACATTGTTTTTTATTACGGTCGGGTTATAAGTATAAGTAATATGTTACTTAATAATTTAAAGCTTGTACAAACACTTAATTAAGCACTTGAATCTATAAATTTGCACGGTTTCTACGTCGGTTTTCTATGTTGTAAATGCTACAGATACAGGACACTTGGGAAGGTAGTTGGACTGAGTGCTTCGGCTGCTTGTACGTATATCATCTGTACAGGTGGGAAATTGGTGGCATCCCCAGCCAAAAAGGGTGGCAGACGCAGGTGGGCTAGTTGGCTGGTTCAAAAGGCAGTTCTATTGGCTCCATTGGCTCCCTTGTCCCGGGTTCCACTGCTCGCTTCACTGCTGTTCCACTGATTCGCCAAGCCATCGTCAACGCTCTTTCGCGCCCCTTGCCTCTTCCACCTGCGTTTAAGGATCACTGTACCGCCAACCACCTGCGACACTCCTTCTCCCTGTTGTTTCGACTTGTTGGGTTTTCTCTTTCAGTCGACCGTCACTCGCTCGCAGTCATTCCTTCTCGACTTATTCTTTCTGGCCATTAGGCATTTCCAGTCACTCTCTTCCACGACTTTTATAACTACGACTTTACTAAAAACAACAATTCCTCATATCCCGAGCAGCGTACGACTTCGACAAATCCCGCCCACTTACACACAGTCAGAATGCTCTTCCGAGCCGCCCTCACCGCGCTGGGCGCCGCCGCCTCCGTGGCCGCCGTGCCTTCGCTAGTAGTTCAGGGTTCACAGTTTGTTAACCCAAAGACTGGCGATGCCTTCCAGATCGTCGGTGTCGCCTATCAGATCGGTGGCAGTGCCGGCTACGACCCTAGCCATGGCAAAGATCCTTTGTCAAACGGTGACATCTGCCGTCGTGACGCTGCCCTCATGCAGATGCTGGGTATCAACACGATTAGAGTTTACAACTTGGACCCCAATCTGAACCACGATGAATGTGCAAGCATCTTCAATGCTGTGAGTCTTAGCCAAGGTTTATTCGCATTAGATCTTAGCGTTTGAAGCTAATCAGTATCGGTTATATAGGCTGGCATGTACATGCTCATCGACGTCAACTCGCCTCTGGTCGGCGAGTCTCTCGTCAGCTATCAGCCTTGGACCTCTTACTACGAGGCTTATGTCAACCGAACATTCGCCATTGTAGAGAACTTCAAGAACTACCCTAATCTTCTCGCTTTCTTCTCTGGAAACGAGGTCATTGATTCCGTCAAGACGGCCGCCGACGTGCCTCCTTATATCCGTGCAGTTACCCGTGATCTGAAGAATTACATCAAGAACCACGCCCCCCGTACGATTCCCGTTGGTTACTCTGCCGCCGACGTTCGTGATGTCCTAGAGGATACCTGGAACTACTTCCAGTGTGCCATTAACGGCAATGCCAACGACATGTCTCGTGCCGACATCTTCGCCCTAAACAGCTACTCCTGGTGCGGCAACAGCAACTTCCATGAATCATCTTACGATCAACTAGTTGCACTTTTCCAAACCACCTCTGTTCCCGTATTCTACTCTGAGTTTGGCTGCAACACCCCTTCGCCCCGTGTCTTCACTGAGATCGGCGCTATCTACGGCCCCAATATGACTGGTGTCTTCTCTGGTGGTGTCGTCTATGAATTTGCGCAGGAGGAAAACAACTACGGACTCGCCACGGTCAACAGCGACAACAGCGTTGACTTGCTCGCTGATTTCCGCACCTTACAGAACCAATATGCCAAGCTCGATTTCAATTCGGTGCAGGGTGTCAAGGCTTCTGGCAAGACTGTCAAGCCCCCTACGTGCTCTGAAAGCTTGATCAAGGAGGATGGGTTCAACAACAACTTCACCTTGCCCGTCCCCCCTCCCGGTGTTCAGAAGTTGATTGATAACGGTATCAGCCCGAAGCTCAATGGCAAGATCATTGACGTTAGCGACTGGAAGGTCACCCAATCCGTTAAGGATGTCAATGGTGCTGCACTTTCCAACCTTGCCGTCAAGCCCCTAGCTGATGGAGAGTACAACACCGCCTCCCCTACCGAAAGCAGCAGTGGCAACAGCTCCCAGACTAGCCACAACGCCAGCCCTCAACTGGCTCCCCTTGGTGCTGTCTCCGGCGCCTTGTTTGCTATCCCAGCAATAATCGCTACTTCATTTGCGGTTGGCTTCACAATGCTATAAACGGACACGTAGTATATTGATGGCGTCCTGGCTGTTTTTGGCAGTGGGTAGAAAGATACCGAGGTGTTATAGAGATGCAGCGATTCCCCTTTGATTTTCACAGGTTACGGACCATAGATGTCCTTTGTTTTTACGAGACACGCATCCCGCATGTTGTGTATGCATTTTTGCCTGATTGGCTGTACATAAGCTGGATAGATGTAGATCGCGTTTTCCGAGCTCATTCGGGCTGAGACACATGCATGGGCCGCGTGTTCATTCAATCTTGTTAGATACCATTTCACGAAAACGGTTTTTGCTGCCGTATCAATAATGATTTTGTTTCAAGTTATTCATGTCGATCGTGGATTACGAGTGCCTGTCTGAACGTCCGACTTCGTCAATGAGTATTGTCTGGGCAGTTATTGTGCCTATTTGCTATGACTAGTCTGAAGGCAGTCCTGCTTCTGTAAATGGGTACGGGGCAGCATTAAAAAGTGAAAATCGAAATCTCAGGTTGAAGGCTCACGCATCACGAAACAAAGTCCTAGAGGAATCTCAGTTTATATATTACTCTAACGGTCTTTCGCAGAATGACTTATCATTAGTTATACATGAACCGATAATTGATCAGGGTGTGCAAGACCCGTAGCGTCTAAAAATGCAGTACATTCATCCGTCTTGGTGTAATCGTTCAAAAGAGCGTGGAAAGGGGACATTGATACGTTACTTATCTCGTAATGCAGATTCGAGGTACGTTTGAGTTGTATGAGGCAGATATCTTCTATGGCAACTTTCATCTATCACAGTTGACTATTTGACCTTTGTATTTCAAGTTTTCCATATCTATCGTAGAGGACGTATGCCTATCTGAGTGTCCAACTTCAAAGTTACAATGTGTGAACATCGTTATTATGCCTGTTTGCTATAGCTAGCCTGAAGGCAATCCTGGTGCTGCATAGATGGGTATAAGACGGTGTTAAAAGCAGTAAACTTGAAATCTGAGATTGGAGGTCTCGCGAAACAAAGTGATTTGGATCCTCAATCTATAGATTACTTCATGCAGAGCTCGCTGACATCCACTACTAATTAACTTACAATTGGCTATATGAATTAAAACCTGGTTCGAGGTACGAGAGACCCAAAGCGCCCGGCATTGCCAGTGCCTGGTTTAAACCGTTGCTAAAGCGTAGCGAATCGAAACAAAATCAAGATTATCTATACAGTAAATAGTCTACAATCTTGACACACTCACAGCCTCTTTACTAGCAATAGGCTACGCTCTCCTCAGCGCCCCGGTGGCTCCTAAAAAAGCAGTGAAATATCGCTGCACGTTTCGGTATGAACTGCACGTCTTCTTATTCGTCCGGGTAGTATTACATGCATGCTACTGCTACCCTAGACGTTTGAGCGGACGCTTACGCATATGGTGGCGACATGAAAGACTTTGTGAGGAATCATTCGACGATAGTTGATGAACTCGGAAATACCTAGCTTGTAGTTAGCAGGATGTACACTAGGCATATAATATAGGTTTTCTAAAGTACTTGGCTGCTGTTATTAACACGTATGGCTACATCATGAGTAATTATCATCTCGAAGTCATTTTTCAATGAAGTTTCGCTCCAGAGCAAAACATCGCCGCGACGGTCTAGGTTTATAAGCCAGCTTTTAGCTCGTTAAAAAAATGGCACCAGGGCAGCATCCGCCTGTTCATCTCGAGCAAGCAATACCAATAATGATTTTGCTTCAAGTTATTCATGTCTATCGTAGAGTTCGGGTGAGTATTTGACTTTATTTAGGATCCCGATTCATCAATATTGCCAAAGCAGCTATTGTGCCTATTCCCATATCCTGTCCGAAGGTAGTCTTGGTCCTGAAAAAAAAAGGGGACTGGGTTAGCGTTGAAAGCATTACTATGTAGCCTGAGTTTGTGAAACTCGTAAATCTGAGATGAGGGGTCTCGCGCATTGCGAAACGAAGTACTTGAATGTTTAGTTTATAGATTATCTTCTATAGATCTTCCTAGTATCTAGTATCAACGGTTGACGGTACGAATTTAAACTTGGTTCGAGAAATACTTAAGATACCCGACATTACGCCCTCGGGGAAGTTGTTGAAGTGCAGAGAATGTAAATAAGTTAAAGACATATACGGTCTAACGCCTTAACACGCCTAATCACAGCCTCTTATGCTTACATAAATGACATTCTTCTCAGCATCCCCGGAGCGCCTAAAAAGTCAGTGAAAATAAGAGATGGTGTGAACGGATCGCTATAGATTATATTATTCTCATCGCCCTAAGAGCACCTAAAAAGGCAGCGAAATCGATGTCGTGTGTGGCGGTCTGATCGGCACATGTGCATACATATTCCTTTTAACTACTACGCGTGCCTGTCTAAGTGTCCGAATTCATCAGTGTGAGTATTGCCTGGGCAGTTATTATACCTTGCTATAGCTACTTAGTCTGAAGGCAGTCCTGATTCTATATAAATGAGTATAGGACAGCGGAAACTCCAAATCCAAGATTGGAGGCTCACGCATCATGAAATAAAGTACTAACCTAGGGTATTCTCAGTTTATAGAATACTCTGAAGGTCTTTCGTAGTAGTTGTCAACATCACTTATCATTGGCTATACATGAACCTCAGTCAGGGGTATGCAAGACCCAAGGTAGCGTCTGAAAATGCAGTGCTTCGCAATCTGTGTTCTAATTCAGAAATGGCGGACTGCACAATAAACGCAATGGTTAGAGGGGGGAACATATCTCGTGATGCACAACTAAGTCAGGCCTAACAGCGTGAGAGGCATGTATTTTCAAACCCAAAACATTTTGTCGCTTGGATCTGTCACAGCGGTGAACGTGGCTATCTGATATTCGTGCCTCATATTCTTTTCACTGCTATGTATTGATGACGATTGCCCTCACTGACGCGAATGGTAGAGTGATACCACGTTGAAAGTCTGGTCGCGTACAACTCCAAATAACCACCATTGTATCACTTGAGAAAACCTCATTCTAGGACAGAATAACCCCAGACCAGTTGATTTTCACCACAAGCCAGCTCTTAGCTCGTTTCAAAATAGCACCGGGGCAGTTTCTAACTACTTATCTCGAGCGAGCGATACCAATGGTGATTTTGTCTGAAGTTATCTATATTTATCGTGGAGTCTGAGTGCTTATCTACTTATTCGAGCCTTGGCACTCTAGATCGCGGCCTCTATGCTGACATGAGTGCATTTTGCTCAGCTCCCTGGCAGCGCCTAAAAAAGCAGTGCAATTAGCAACTGCCGAACAATACAGTCATAAATTGCCTAAATTTATAAACGACTCCTATTCGTTCCGGTAAATATACCGATGCCACTGCCATGCTTTTGGCCCAGACGCTCGGATGACTGGGCTCTGGGGGCGTACGCGCATATGGTGCTGGCGTGGGAGGCCTTGTGAGAATTATTTGACGTCATTCGAAGAATTCGCAACTTGTAATGTAGGTTTTCTCCGATCTAAAACACTTGGCCGCTTTGATCTATCGCAGAGATGAAGTTGGATCCTTGTATTTTATGTTTCTCAAGAAGCCAGGCGTTGATCATAGTTGCCATCGTTAACTCGCACAGCTATGTTACAAATAATAACTGTCATTTAGAAATCATACTTTGATAGAGTCTCGCTATAGAATACAATATCCTAGGCAGGCCCAAACTATCACAGCCAGCTCTTAGCTCGTTTTAAAAATAGTATCAAGGTAGCACCCGCCTACTTGTCTCGAGCGAGGAGTACTAATAATGATTTTGTTTTAAGTTATTAATGTTTCTTGTGGAGTTCGAGGGCCTATCTGAGTATCCGTCTTCATTCAAACCGGCGATTTATGAGTATTATTCAAGCTATTATGCCTGTATCTATAGCCAGCTCGAAGCTAGCCCTGGTCCTGTACAATTGGGCATAGGACAGCGTTAAATTTAGGATTATATAGGCTGGGTTCGTGAAACTCGAAATCCGAGATGAAGGGTCTCACGCACCACGAAACGAAGTCTTTAAGATCTTGAATTATAGATCTTCCGCCTAGTATCTAGTATCAATAGTTTATTAATACGAATTTAAACTTGGCTCGAGAAAAATCTGAGATACCCGGTATTACCAGTGTTTCGCTTGGGGCAGTTGTTGAAATGCAGCGAATGGAAATAATTAGTATCAAAATTGTTGAAGATGTATACAGTCTGATATCTTGGCACTTCAGATCAAAGCCTCTTATGGTGACATGGACTACATTCTTCTCAGCGCCCTGGGAGCGCCTAAAAAAGCAGTGAAGCAACTAGCACATACCTATGCATATGCACTGCTACGCTTACTGTCACACGGATCAGCCACAACCACGGCCACAGGCAACTTCCGGTGGCTGAGGTCGGCAACATCGTGTAACTGCTGCGCGATTCGGCGATAGAACTGTTCGGGCTTTGAAATATTCGGAATGATCGTGTTTGTTTGATGCCGTGGAACAGGACTTGAAATTACTGAAGCAAGCAAGCGCGAGACCATTCGTGTATATAGACCTAGGTTCGCCGCGAGAGCTGAAGAGAGAAAGCCAGACTCGTATGGCCTCCTTAACGCCCAAGAAGATTATTGCAAATTGAAACCCCTTTCCAAGCCCTAGACCTCTAGCCCTTGTTACACTTACAACTGAGACGTTGTGGGCGGTGTCACGGCTCACACCGCTGGTGGTTCCAGTAATGACCTATTGTTATTGCACAAAGAAGGAGAAGTTCTATCTACTCTGCAGAGACTTCGTAGCTAGTATATATACGTACGGGCTGAAGGCCCGTGCCCTTATACCCCTGACCTCCAAGGATGTTCCGTAGCGTTCCGTGACAGGCGGACAGGCATATGCCCGAATGAGACTGGCATGGAAGTGATTGTTCGGTTGTATATCAGTACACTTCAAACAGCGTGTACATGACAAGCTGTATAATAGAACCCGATGGACGGAAGAGAATGGGGGAAAGACCGGAATCTTTTCATACATTGATCATTTGCTTTTAAAGGTCGGAGTAGGGTGAATGGCATGGCGTAAGATAAGTTTCTCCTGTCTGAAATGTGTGGCTATAAGAATAAACATAATTAATGAATATTCGTCTTTTACATTATTTTAACGATTTCGCGTTAGCTATAATTGCCCTCGCTAACGTAAGTAATAAAGAGATGCCTGTCACGAGTAGGAAGTGCTCTGGTCAGGTACCTACAACAGTAACAGCCTTGATAGTAGCTATAAGTACATATAAGTAGGCTGTTCTGGTAGCCTGCAGTAGTAGCTGGCATGACAATGCCACACTAAAAGCCTCGTTTGCGCGTGCCTTTAACTTCAAAAGTAGTAAGTACTATGTAGGCCGAGCTTGTGAAGCTCAAAATCTGAAGGGGTCTTATGTACCAAGGAAAATTGCGTTTTTCAGTTTATTGATTACTCTTTCGGAAAATCTCCAAGTATTTGGGCTATGATTTATCGTTGATTATACACGAACCGAAACTTAGTATACAACGCCCAGATTACCTGACACAGTGCCTCGTTTGGGCAGCTATTGAAACGGAATGGAGCGAGTCAACAGTCGACATTGTTTGTGCGAAGATATAGATTTAGCACACCGGGTCAGCAGCCTTTTTGTTGACATTCATTACACTTTACTTGACGCCCCGGTAGCACCTAAAAAAGCAGTGAAGATACCTACCTCCAACCGCCCGGCGGAGATAGTGCAGGACGCCAACCAATCATACAGTAGCCACACTAGAAAACTCCGCTAGATCGTATTCTAGACAGCAATATGTCTGCCATTTGTCTTCAGTAGGTCTAACAGCGTGGTATAATATAGATATTCTTTGATCCAATATTTTGTTCACTTTTGATCTATCACAGCGGTGACCGTGTTTCGTATTTCATATTTCTCTAATAATACATTGCCCTCGCTAACGCATGAATATATTACAAATAACCACCATTGTATCAAAGTCATATTTTGATAACGTCCCGGTATATAGTTCACCACAAGCCAGCCTTTAACTCGTTCAGAAACAGCACCAGGGCAGCGTCCGCCTGCTCATCTCGAGCAAGCAACTCGCGGAACCACTTGGACATTCTGATCACGCTACACTGGCACACAGGGAGGCCAGTGAAAACGGTGATGCCCCAATTCGTCAGGCCCACGCCCTCCTCCAGCCACGGACCCAGCCGCTCGCACTCCTTAGGCGCCTCGAAAATGTTGACGAGGTCAATGATGCCGCCCCCTGTACAACGCGGGCAGACGCGCGTGTAATATGTGTAACCGAGCGTGACAAATGAGGCCATGAGGAGCGCTGGGATGAGAAGAGGGTTGAGACGGAGACGAGTGGCTGAGTTCTCTAACCCAAGCTCGGTAGAGACAATCCGTGCTATTTGCGCGCTGTGCCACACTGCCACACGAGCGACCTTTGAGACTTGCCAGGGCCGGATGGATGGACGTGGGTGTGACTTTTGTTGGTCAGGAGATGTATCAGCAGGACGGAGTTTGTAGTAGCGCTCCTGTAGCATCCAGAGATCTGGAGGTGCCTGCAGTTTGAGCGAAGTTATGTGCCATAGGAGTAAGGTTTGTGGAGTCATGTCATCCCCACGAGGTTTTGTGAAGTATTCTCGACGAAGCCTGTAAAATGTTATGATTAATTAGTCGCTGCGCTACTTCATGACAACCCGTCTGGAGGTACTGGGCGCGGGATGAATGGTGAACTCACTGGATAGTATCAGCGTAAGTACATTATAGTTATAAAGGAGAATGACATGGCACTAACCTCGCAATCGCTTTCTAAGCCAGACATCCAAGCTTTGAGATACTCTCGCCACATATTGCGAAGATCATGACAGTGGGTCCGTGATTGTATATCATCTGGAACGGTGCGAAGTGCTTGGTGAGAGGCTTCCCAAGCACCAGATTGGATGGCACACAGAATGAAATGGTAATCCATCTTGGTCCAAGTCGAAGCCAGGGCGTTTTGACGAGGAGCGCCGAACAAATCATGGACCCGGAAGCTAAATGATGTCTTCTTCCTCATCGCAGGCTCGGAATTTAATAGTTTGCGTCGTTCATCTTCGCTGGCCACGTTAACCCAACATGTGGACTGAGAAAGGGGCATAGAAAGCTCTTGATACCGAATCAAGGGCGGAAAATCTATCAATGCAGAGAGATACGCATCGAGACGCAGCATGGCGAAGGCCAGCCTAACAGACGTCAGATTGATCGACCGTTACCGTATTTGCTGAGTATTTACCTGTGGTGCGCCTCCTCATTTTTGTCTCCGCTAGGGATATAGACCGATGCGTATAATATCCCTCGCCGTGGAGCGAGGACACCGGTAAATCTGGACGCGGCAACTAGGGCATTATGAACTCTTAGAGCTTTGAGCGTCATACCCTCCATATCCTGCTCGGATTCAGCAACAAGTTTTAGATTCAGCATAAAAAAGAGCGCCACTTACAAGGCAGTATGTGCTATAGAGGACGCACAAAGCCATTGCCTGTGATATCGGTAGCGATGGGTTTGGGCCCTGAGACGAATTAGTCACTCATGCAAGAGACGGCTTCACGAAGTATGGTGTACAAGCTGTCTTTCCACAATTTCATCAAATACCAACGGAAACAACGTTAGATGTTCCAGATCTCCTTCGAGCCAGCTTGCAAGCATCATGATCGATGCCAGCAAAAGGGCTGGGCTCCCGCATGTCGTGACCGTGGAAGGCTGGAGTAGAGGCCAGGTCGGATGAATTCCAGTAAAGTATATGGAAAGACGTCTCTCTATTGTCGCGCGGTGTTTATCGATATATTCACTGAGCTTTGACTCTTCAGGGGCATGTGTTGAGCTCGACGGCGAGCTCAAAAGATCAGAAGTTGGCTCCAGATCCATGCTGTCTGTGTCCGCATTGGCCGTACTTGTATTCGATCGAACACAAGGCTGTGCCCTCCGACGACAAGCTGCGCATGGCGTGTTCTCATCACATTTCGTCTTGCTCTCCCGACAGCGTGTGCAAGCAACGAAGTTACGCTTCGACTTGTAATACTGCGGATGAAACTCAACATGTCGCTTGAGGACATCACTGTTGAACTTAGCGATTCTATACGTTTTGGGATTGGACCGCATGATGTTGCTACTACTAGGCTGAAGCACGGTTCACTTACCTTCGTGCGTACCGCCTACCACATATATGGCACATATATTGTAGCTCAGTATTGTGGGACTTTAAATGTCTTGTTAAATGCTCCTTTCGCCGAAATACCTTCTCACAGCCTGCAACGACACACTTGAATAGCCTCCGGGTTGTCGAAGACCCGGGCGCACTGTCTCCTGTAGCGGGAGCCGGCGATGTGTTACTGGATTGACTCATTGTATTGTCTTGCATGAGCTGGAAACTTGCCCATTCGCCAAATGGTCGGTAATGTGGGATGGAATGATGATATAATGAGCACCGTAAGTATCGGCCAAGGCTGAATCAGACAACGATGAGATTAACAACCCAAACGTTGATATCTGAATAATAGACAGCGAGCAGTCATTGTTCAATGAAACATCAATGCTTGGCTTTCCAAAGACATTGCTGGCAAGAGAGGCATTGAACTTGAGGTTGAAGTATGCTTACGAGATATCCCACCGGCGAACAAGGGTGATTTTCCATATATGGTTAGCTTGGGATGCTAGCTGTAACGGCAATGTGGGATGCGCTTGTGGGATAGAATATACCATGTGGGATAACGGGTAGGATGAGCATGATAATGCGATAGCTATGGGCTGGGTTACGTTAAAATATCATGGAATGAATCGGTTACGCGTATAAGCAAGTTATTGTCGTAAGCAAGTAATTGATTGTGATACTGAATTCATGGGGCTTAAGCTCTTGTATAAGAGAGCAGCCTTGTCGCCTCCTATAATATAGAGTAGCAAGCCATCACGAATTTGACCAAAATCCTGTCCGATTATTTATCCTAAGTTTTCATATATAGCAGGTCTTTCCCTGACTCATTTGATCTTGATATGAGTTCTATAATAAAGGTCGTCCTCGCTGGCGCTACGGGCAATCTGGGCCCAGCTATCCTGGAACAGTTGCTCAAGGCCGGATTCCAGGTCACAGTCTTGACCAGACAGGGGAGCACACATGACCTTCCAGCATCCGTCACAGTAAAGCCAGTCGATTATGATTCTGTTGAATCCCTCACAGCTGCTCTTCGGGATCAAGATGCCGTCGTCTCAACCCTCGGGGCGATAGGACTCTCCAAGCAACTCAACCTAGTCGAAGCTGCTGTTAAGGCTAGCATTAGGCGTTTCATCCCTTCTGAATTCGGGTCTGATACAACGAGTTCTAAGACCGCCGCTTTACCTGTCTTCCAGCACAAAATCGCTACTCAAAAGGCGCTGGCCAGAGAGGCGGCGAATGGAAACATTTCTTATACAGCTGTCATCACCGGACCGTTCTTCGACTGGGCACTCAAATCCGGTCTAATCATCAACCCGAAGCAGAAGATTATTGCGCTTTATGACGGCGGTGAGCGTCATTTCAGTACGACGACCCTCGAGAGCATTGGCAAGGCCGTCGTAGGTGTGCTAAGGAAGCCCGAGGAGACCAAGAACCGAGCAGTCTATGTACAAGACGCAGCTCCCACCCTGAAGCAGCTCGAAGCTGTAGCCGAGAAGGTTACTGGGAGTGCCTGGCAGAGCCAGGAAGTTTCAATTGAGAATGATCAACTCCCGCCCGCTTTCGCCGGAATGGGGGAGAACCCAGTCTTTGCTCAGATCATTGCATCGATTTGGGGAGAGGGATATGGCAGTCACTTCGAGAAGCTGGATAATGAGCTTCTGGGTCTAAGAGAGTTTACCGAGACTGAGATCGAGGCTGTCGTTGCAGGTGCCGCTAAATAGTCTGTCATTTAACCTCTTAACGCTAGTGTTCTTGGCTTTGAACCGAATAGGTGACATCAAACAAAGGATATTGTACTTACTTGCAAGATGTTGGGATTAGATTTTAAGTGCTTACCTACCAGAACTGAAAGCATTTGATCTGGGTCTAGATCTGCTCCTATTTTGATTCCGAAGCTGGTTAGGTACTAGGCTAGAATATGACGTTGTGGCGTGGAGCTCAGCTGTGTTACAGGCACGCCTAGCCACGAATGCCGCTAAGGCTTCTAATTGCGTCATAGCTGTAAGAAGCCTTGAAGGAAACCTACCAGCCTACTACTTACGCAAGCCGGATTCTTCAGGAAATGACTGATTTCTTCTCAAAACAAATTAGTACAAATTATTAAATCTTGGAATCGTCTCAGTTCATAATGCGTCCGTTTCCAGAAGCTCCTCCATACGCAGAGGGTGGTGGGTTATTAAAGCGTCGCAGGGTTTCATCCGTGTTGCAACCTCGACTAACTTGGCGGTACATCCTTTCTGTTATTGTCGTGTTCTACGTCTTATACTGCTACCTCTTTTCCTTACCTCTTTTTGCAAGCCCGTTGCCAATGTACAGCGGGCCATATCCGGTCGGGAGTGTCGACCTTGAGTCTCCTGTGTCACCACCTCGTGTTGTAGAAACGACCCGATTCAAGAATTCGCACGAGAATGCATTCGAGCTGCAGACAGTCTTGTTCACTCTGTATTATCCGGCCGCCCATGGGGAGAGCAAACATGCGAAAAAGCACCATTGGATATCAAGGCCTATTTCGGTGACGGCAAAGGGTTACGCTAAGTTCGCACGCATCAGTAACCGCATTACCAATGCGATTTTTACGGGCGCACTTCGCATCGTTGCTGGGGGGGTTAAAATTCCGGCCAAAGTTGATGAACCACTGGCTGAGTTAGCTCCTCCTGTAGCGAGCCATCCGGACACTCGTCAGAGCCAAGAGTTGCAGAAAGTAGCGTCTATAGAAATAGATGGGCATCCGATTATTGTCTTCTCTCACGGCATGGCTTCGAGTAGGACCGACTACACACACTACGCCGGCGAGCTGGCATCACGAGGTTTTATCGTGGCTATGATTGAGCATAGAGATGGCTCATGCCCGGGCTCAGTTATCAAAAGGCCAGGCGAGCCGGATGAGGCAAAGTTTACCTTCAGACGCTCCGAGGTCGAAACAGTGGATGGTGAAGAACTAGAAGCCGACGACTTCAATAGAGTCCAGCTCAACTTCCGTGAAGCTGAGATCGAAGAGGTAGTCAGGGTATTGAGACAAATCAATAATGGAGAAGGCAACAAGGTCTCGAAACAGAACCTTAGAAAGGAGGGGAAAGAATTGGACGAATGGACTGGACGGCTCAATGTCGACGAGATGATCATGGCTGGTCATAGTTTTGGCGCGACTGGCGCGCTCCAGGCTCTGAAGGGTGGCCCAACCAAGGAGAGACCATTCATCGGTGCCATCGTTCTGGATCCCGGGAAACAAAGCGGCAGGCTGAACAACGATGTGCGCGTGCCGCTATTAATTGTCCACAGTAATTCATGGAGCAGCAAACACAGCATCTTCTATGGACGAGCTCATTTTGACGTTGTTCGCGACCTCGTCGAGGAGAACAATGAGCGTGGAAACCCTTCGTGGTTCATGACCTCGCTCGGCACCTCTCACCCCTCTGTGACCGATGCGCCGATTCTTGAGCCAACACTTCTGAGTTGGACGACTGGAGCCAAGATCGACGTTTATGAGGGCTTACGACAGTACGTTCACTTGTCCGAAGACTTCCTTTGGTTCTTGAAGAACGGAGAAAAGCGAAACCTCCTCGCTGAGCAGGCCGAGTTTCCTGAGTACGACGCCGGCAAGGGTTTCGGTATATGGAAGCCTGGACAAGGAGACAATGAGAAGGAAGGAGGGCAATGGTGGGACTGGAGAAAATACTGGCAAGTCCATGTTTCGCCTAACAAGACTCAAGCCCCGGGTATATTGGAAAAACAGGAGCTTTAAACTGTCTCCTATTCATCCACTGCTCTGTATCATACCTATTGTAATTAGCGAAGTAAGTTAATGCTATGATGACGTGTTATGAGGACGTGGGGTGGTAATATAGATATCTTTGAAGAGACTGTAGATAAATGAAATTTTAGAAGCTTCCATATATTCATTCAAAGTTTGTATTGATCGAACAATTATCAATGTTAACTAAAAGTTTGGAGAAGGTAGGGTAGGAGTTGTACTTGGCTCAGAACAAAGAATCACGTGAGCCCGTATCTCTTTCGTGTTGCCCCGCCAATGGACCTGCCTACTTCCTTGAAGTGGAAATCCCCCACGTCATTCCTAATTGGAAATCTAGCGACCTGCCTAAGGTTAAATCGCTTACTCTGTTGATCTGTCAAAGCGACTCAATTGGAAACCAACATTCTTATCCTCTTTGCGGCAACTGTGCACTTTGATTGTATTCGCACAACATCCATATTGATACCCAAGCAAGAATTGCCTCATCTACAATGCCTACGACCAGACGATCCAGTGGAGGCGCTCGGTCCTCGGAGAAGCAATCCACGCTGTCCTTCAACTACCGAGTGACCAAGCCCGTACCAAAGTCGGCCAAGAGCCTCGTCTCTGAGCCTGCGAAAAGCCCTCTCGCGAAACATGTCATTAATGCCGAGCCCGACGTCAAGGACGAGGTCGAAGAGAAGGTGCAGGTGGAGGAGGCGCCTAAGGTAGAGCCGGAGCCTGAAAAGACTGAAGCAGAGCTGCGCGCAGACAAGATCACAGATCGCCAGATTAGCCAGTACTGGCGCAACATAGAGAGCGAGCGCAGGACCAAGCGACTCCATCAAGAGGACCTGAGCCTTGCTGAGAAGATTCTTCGGTACTGGGATGTCAGTTCTCAATACGGAGTATGTTGGCATTCGTATTTTATTTTGATGTAAAGGATCTTCTAACAGAATATGTTTAGCCCTGCGTTGGTGTCACCCGCCTCAAGCGCTGGCAGCGTGCTGATAGACTTGGTCTGAACCCGCCTGTTGAGGTTCTCGCTGTTCTAATGAAAGAAGAAACAAAAGGCACCCACGGCATCGAGAGGGCGCATATGGATGACATCCTTAACTCAATTGCTGTTGGATCTGGTTGATTCTAATCGCACACGCTAGTGGGCTGAGATGTCTGTATATGAGGACTTGTTGCATACAATGAGATCTGGCTTGGGGATGCTTGGCTGTTATGAATTTCTGCGATGGCGCTTGGAGTTCGGATGACTAAATTGCTTTTATTTTCATTGACAATAAAAATGACCCATGCTTATTACCTATCCTAACACGGACGTGCTTTCTAGACCCCTTTGCCAAGCCGAATTTAAGATATAGCCCCTCAATACCAAATACTGCGCGTGCGGTGATGCGGCATTGTTTCCTTACCTTCGGCTTCCATTAATTTCATGGTATCATACAAGAAAAAGTCTATCAAGATCGCGTTGACCTTGGCCTCCGGGTGTTGACGCTTAATTTCACGTCTGATGAGTTCGACGCACCAGATGCTACAAGCTACAATCCTAGGGGATTAACAAACATATCAATTGAGGAGGTCGTAGCAAGACTAGACTCACCTCTAAGCTGCATCTCGTACTTGCTCCCACTTTCAATAGTTTCCTTCCTTGATATCAGCGCTTGCAGGGGCGGACTATATCCAATGCAACCCAGTGTGGCTAAGATCTGTGGGACGCGGTAGTCGGCAAACATGGTGATTTTGTCGATGTCTCGGAAGGCACCATAGCTCTCACCGTTGAAGCAGCCCCAGATGTCTGCGACTAGAATCTGAGCGCGTTTGAGAAACCGGATGGGTTTCCGTCGGCTTTCGAACTGGAATTCATCTCTGAAGCATGAGAAATCTCGCGCGAGCAGGTTGACCAACGCGGCGGCCGAGCCATTGGCAGCTTCTATGAGATTCGTAACACTGCAGTTGTACTTCTGCAAGAAGCCGCGTTGCGTGTTGGTAATATGTTCATTTTGTTTTGGTGGAGTGACATGGTGGGGGGTTGGGAGAACTCAACTTACTTCATATAGAACCTGACCAGCTTCCCGCAGACAGGTGAGGCGGGCTTCCAGTAGGGGGATTTCTTCATCGGTGCACGAACGAAAGACACGCCGCAACGACTCTAGATTGCATTCTTCTTCGCTCTGCCAAAAGTGAGGGTCGGTAATGGGTATATCTTAAGCAAATACCGAATTAACTAAGACGATCTTGTGTGAGATGACTATGTGAAACAAAAGGGATGTGATACGGACGGCTGCTCGCTGTTTGCATAAATACCCATGTACCTACCCTCTTCTAATGCTCGCTGGAGCGAAGCAACTAGGCTCCAGTATCCCGTCCAAGTCTTGTCTCGATAGGACACAGCAAAGCGTTCACCTTCCGGCCGGAGGGACCAGAAGGAGAAGTTGAGAAGATCCATGGTGAAGATGAAAGCAACGGTTGACTCATTTTTCGTCTTCGGGTGCAGTTCGTGTTCTGCCCAAGTCTCGGTGGAGTATTGCTTCTGCTGCATCTGCGCGTATATAAACGCAGCCGCGTTCTTAGTTGCCCTCATGTCCAGAGCCACGTCTATCGAGTTGTCGTAAACATATTCAGCCCCTTCCAAGACCCCTGTCTCAGGTTCTTCGTCCAAATTTAATTTCCCTTGCAGATGCTGTCTGAGAAGAGCCAGAAGCTCTGGGTCTGCCTCGTCATCTGACATTTTGTTTTTCGCGATTGAGAAAGTACTGTTGTGATGTTTTAGGCCAATTGTGTGGATGGCTGTTTCGTGGGGTTTCGGGCACAGAGTGGAGCGCAACTGAGCACACCAAAGATGTATTGGTGCAGATACCTTCGGGAGAACAGAATGTGAGCCAAACCCGGAGGAAATGTGGCCGAGATTGTTTATTTGAACAACGAATCTCTTGATCATGTAGTTATTATGTGACCGGTAGATTGGGTATATAATACCTAGGTAGGTAGTTTAAGCTGTACCTATCCCTTACAGTACCTCAGGTCCAGGGTTTATAGTATGTATGTACCTAGGTATACTGTAGGCTCTCTAATGACGCACAGCTTACGGGAGGTATTCACCAATCGCGTCAGCTCCCGCGATCCACCCCTGATGCACTCTAGGTGCCTCGCACCGCCTAGATGCGCTAAGAAATCCTGACCCACAGCAAACCTACGGCTTTGTGCAGCGCGTCATTGCGTACCCATATCCCTCTTGCCGTGTGTTAGTGACATAGCGATCCGGCACAAGGAACCTCCAACGTCGCACGTTTCTACCTGCATGCTCAAGTCATTGCATCTCTGATTATCGGTCACAATCACACACCCCGGCACCTTCTCTCTGGTCCTTCCAAAAGTTCCATGGCATCGCACCGCCGTTAGGTACCATCCATGATACCTACCTACCCATTGCGACCGGCAACGCTCCGAGGCTGAGAATAGCGCAAACCACAACATTAAGGTGTGTGTGTGTGTGTGCTGCCGTTCCCATCCTTCCGCTGCTGCCCACTCATCTGATTCTTGTTATGTATAACACCCTCTTTCCTCGACTTTGATTCCTTCGCACCATCTTACTTTCTCTGGTCTCTTCAACTTCCTTCAAACTTCCCTCAACTGGCATCACATGCATCCACAGCTTACATCGCCGTGACAACATCTGGACCGCTCTGAACTATGGCGCCGGACCGTGATTCTTTCAATCGCCAATCTTTCGGCCCCTCGCTCAACGCGAACATCAAGCAGGTGCGTTTCTCGCATTTCTTTAAGCTCGAATTCCTCGAATCGCATTCAAATCACCTCAGTTCCAAGCTATCACAATGCCCTCTCACCGTGCACCTGCGATTGCGACCTCTCCCAGCGAACCTACCGTTTTCTTCCTCCCACGCGCACACTTCGATCTCGTCTCGAGAGCCGCTTTCGCCATTGCAACAGCCATCACGTAATACACCATTGTTTTGCAAAACAAACCACCACAAATCTATGTCGGAGTCAAATCGACTAACTAGGGTCATGTAGTCACGAGTCCTTATGGTTGGCGCAGGCGGTATTGGTTGCGAACTCTTGAAAAACCTAGTGCTCACAGGCTTCGGTGAGGTCCATATCGTCGATCTCGACACAATTGATTTGAGCAACCTCAATCGTCAATTTTTATTCCGACACGAGCACATCAAGAAATCGAAAGCCGAGGTACGACGCGATTAGAATAACAAAGAGTTCACAAATGGCATGACATAATACTGATTTCTCTGGCAGATAGCTAAAGAAGCAGCTCAAAGATTCAATCCTAACGTGAAAATTATTGCTTACCATGCAAACATCAAGGATGCGCAATTCGGCCTAGAATGGTTCAAGTCGTTTCACCTGGTGTTTAATGCGCTGGATAACCTTGAAGCAAGACGACATGTGAATAGAATGTGCCTAGCCGCCGACGTTCCTCTCATCGAGAGTGGAACTACGGGATTCAACGGCCAGGTACAAGTCATTAAAAAGGGTGTCACTGCATGCTACGACTGCACAGCTAAAGAAGTACCGAAATCCTTCCCCGTCTGCACCATTCGGTCTACACCTAGTCAACCCATCCATTGTATCGTTTGGGGAAAGAGCTATCTTCTCAACGAAATATTTGGCGCTAGCGAAGACCAGACTGTCCTTGACACATCGGAAAATGGCGACAACGCGAAGGAAATAGCAGAGCTCAAGAAGGAGTCTGATGCTTTGAGAAAGATCAGAGAATCGGTTGGCACAGAACAATTTCCCCAAATGCTTTTCGACAAAGTTTTTAATGCCGACATTGCGCGATTGCGATCTATGGAAGACATGTGGAAGTCTCGAACCCCTCCCGAGCCCCTGCAATACGAGTCGGTTTTGCGCCAGGCAACTGAAGCCATTACCGCAAAAGAACCTGTCATTCAAGATGGACAAAAGGTGTGGAGTCTAGAGGAGAATTTGGTTGTTTTCAATGACAGCCTAGATCGCTTGAGCAAACGCATCTTGGACTTGAAGAAACAGTACGGCGATGATTCTCCACAGGCCATGATTAGCTTCGACAAAGACGACGATGACACACTAGATTTCGTTGCTGCTAGTGCTAATATTCGCTCATTTGTCTTTGGCATCGAGCAAAAATCCCGTTTTGACATCAAACAAATGGCAGGTAACATCATACCTGCGATCGCAACCACAAATGCGATTGTGGCGGGCTTGTGTGTGCTAGAGTCCTTCAAAGTCCTCCGAGGAGAGTATGAAAAAGCACAAGAAGTAGGTACTCCATGTATTTCTATACTGCAAAATTGCTAACTTGATAGGTCTTCTTGACGCCCTTCGCTGGTCAGAGATTGCTGGCTCCCGACCGACCCCGTGGGCCCAATCCTGACTGCCCGATCTGCAGCAACTACCAGACCAGCGTGTGCGTGGATCTTACACGAGCGACATTAAATGACTTAGTTGAAGATTTCGTAAAGCTTCAATTAGGATTTGGTGACCGTGATTTCGCGGTCAACAGTGATACTGGACTTCTCTACGATCCTGATGAAACTGATAATCTACAAAAACTGCTCAGCGAGCTTGGTAAGCGCTCTTGTACATGATTATTTAAGTATCCTTCCGCTAATGTCATATAGGTGTCAATCAAAACAGCTTCGTCACTATTGTAGACGAAGAAGAGGATGATACGTTCATCAACGTCGTTTTAAATATACAATCATCGTATAGTGCTTTCCACTCCCTGACCAGCAACGCATATTAACTTCTTCATCCTTAGTCCTATCGAAAGTACGGCAAAACCCATTAAGGGTCTGGAGCCGGATAAGGCACCCGAAATCCCACGCAAACCCAGAAAGGAGCCTGCGGCATCTGAGACGAATGGAGCTCACCCATCGGTTCGACCTCGTGAGCCTGAGTTGGAAATAACACCAAAGGATCTTAAGCGACCCAGAATAGATGACACTGATCCACTTTCGGCGAAGAAGAGGGCTAAAATGGTTGCGGATGATGATGTGGTCGTGGTTGACGACGACGCCGGCACCGGTGCCATCACCATCGACGATTAGTGAACCCTCTGTAGACGGCCCTGACAGAGCTTCCGTTTGAAGTCTCCACAGAAATCTGCGGAATATACTTCGATTATGTGGCGCTCAAGCCTCCATCGATATTAAGCACGCAATTATGCGCATATGTATTTGTCGCAAGGAAGAGCGCAGCTTCAGCAACCTCTGTTGCCTCTCCTAGACGACCCATGGGAATGAGAGCAGCAAGATCTCCATCCTTGTTCATACCTTTATTGGCCTTGTATATTAGCCTTGCTGAACTGTACGAGAGGGGAAACGTTTCTGTGACGCGTGACGAAAGAAAAGAACGCAATTGAAAAGGCGCGGGAACACCGCACCTTTGGTCATATCAGTTTGAATGTAGCCAGGCTGGATGACGTTTGCCCGGACATTAAATCTTCCCACTTCCCAGGCGAGTGACCGAGTTAGACCTATACTCGAGTTAGATAGGGTACCATAAACAAAGAAATACAGCAATTGATCATACCGATTACTCCAGCTTTCGACGCAGCATAGACCGATGCACCTCGCCCACTATGTGTGGCCAAGAGGCTTGATATGTTGATAATACAACCTTTGTAAATAAGTCAAGGAAACCGGCTTCTTACTTGTCAAGAATCTTTTACTTACCAGTTCTCCGCTTCATCATTGATGGGATTACGCTTTTACAGCCAAGTATAGTTCCTTTGAGGTTGACATCAAGAACTTTATCTAGCTCGGTTTCTGATGTGTGAAGAAGAAAAGAGTTTTGTGAAATACCAGCAGCATTGACCAATATGTCGATAGGTTTCTAAAATGCAGTTGGTGTTCAGTCCTCAGTGTCTATCACATACTGTTCGATCACCAAATAACTACCTAGGGACTTACCGATTCCCCTTTACGCATCAATTCTTCCCAACCCTTTGGGTCGGACACATCGAAGGCGCGACAGCTGTGTTTCTGTAGAGGTTTTGTGGAGCAGAGGGATTTGACGGCCGTCTTGAGGCTCTCCTCGTGCCGCCCAACCAGAATGCAACTAGCTGCCCTGTATGCGAACGCTTTCGCGATGGCTAGCCCGATGCCCCGGCTGCCGCCGGTTATGACGCAGCGTTTGCCGCGGAAACTTATCATCGTTTTTTTGGTTGTTTGTGATGTATAAAGGGGTCGAATTGGGTTGGTAGCGGAATTTTAAGGTTCGTCTCAATGAATTCAGCCTTGTAGCAAATCATGTGGTTCGGAAATGAACTCTTGTTCAACCACTATTGCCCTTTGAGGCTAGTAGGCTACATTGAAAAAAAAGCAAATGAAGCCGTAGCATCAACGGGTAGTATTCTTGCTCTGACATTCTATTTCATGTTGACATTTACAATTACCAACAACTACTTGTTTGCAAGCACAATAAACTACCTAGGCACCTATTATAAAACAGGCAGATGCTTGCTAACTACCTACAACATATCGACTTGTGGGAGGCAAGGTTTCGAAAAGCAGGGCGGGTTCCGCGCAATTGCGTGGAGGGTCTGGTAAATCTGGGGTCGCTAGAACCTCTGAACCCGTTTATCCCAGGGGTCCATCGAAACACTGTACCACAGTAATTGAGGTCATATATGGTGGGGTTTTGGTAGGTAGTGGTTCATCCGTTATTAGCAGCTCTTAAAATAAACAGTGGTCCTGGTGCAACTTCAAGACATTTAACCACTCATTCATTCGTCGCATTTCGCATTTCCACCGCACCCAATAAGGTCAAATTTGCCTGCTCCCTTAGGTAGGCGTCAATATTTTTACCGCCTTACCTCCTATTCAACAATCGGCCTGCGTACCGACGACGTTTGACCGGAATTCAACCCCCTACATCCAATTCGCCTGGACAATTGAACGACACCGAACTCTAATAGGCTTCTTGAATACGGAGTACACGAGCCTCGAAACGCCCCGCCTACCCCTCGGGTCACGTACTTGACGACCTCGCATTGTACTCCACGATTCGATGCGCCGGCTGCCTAAGGAGTGTCTGTCACAAATACTTCTTCCTTGCTCGACCTTCATGTCACGTATAGTCTCCCCAGGGCCATGACTACCGAGTTTCCGCCCCTGCCCAATGGCGCCGATTTCAATGCCAAGTTCGACGGCGACGTGTCCGATCCAACCACTCTCGCCTCTCCTATGAACGGGGAGAAGAAGGAAATCGTGATTGATGCTGGCCTGAGGAGTTTGGACCACTGTATGGACTGCCTAGTATGCCGCGGTTGCGAGTGCGGGAGGCGAAAGCCACGCCTTGAAACCCAAGAAGATGTGTGCAATGCGACAAGCGGTGGTGCGAGGTGCTAATGATCTGTTTGGCAGATAAACGTGCTCTGCCGAAATGGCGATACGACTTGCGACAGCGGGCGCTGCCTCTAATCCGCTGGGAAACACCGTACTTGGCCTGGCTCCAGGCCAAGTTGCGCTCTCCCGCACTCGATAGCTACTTTGCCATCACCGCCAACCTCGGCACTCACACGTTTTTCATGATTGGGCTTCCCATTATGTTCTGGTGTGGTTTTGCGTCATTCGGAAAGGGGTTCGTTTGCCTGCCCCCTCGATCGCGTGTCGTCTTAGGCCACTACTAACGTCGTGATAGATTGGTCCATATATTGGCCTCGGGCGTCTTCTTCACTGGCTTCATCAAGGATTTCTTCTCCTTGCCGCGTCCATTGTCCCCGCCTCTGCACCGGATTACCATGTCTGGCTCCGCTGCACTCGAGTATGGTTTTCCTTCGACGCACTCTGCCAACGCTGTCTCAGTTGCTGTCTACGCAGTTCTCTGTCTCTGGTCGCCAGATAATCCTTTTCAGCCTAACACGAAATTCGCGCTCGAAGTATTGTCTTACTTCTACGCTGTGAGCATCGTGCTAGGCCGTCTCTACTGTGGGATGCATGGCTTTGTGGATGTGGTTATTGGGTCGATAATGGGCGCATTGATAACCCTAGTCGAATTCTATTATGGCCCGCCATTGGAGCTCTATCTGCAGCAGAACGGCTGGGCCGCTGTCTTTGCTGCCGTACTCACAATCATTGTTCTCGTCAGAGTGCATCCTGAACCTGCTGACGATTGTCCGTGTTTCGACGACAGTGTCTGCTTCGCTGGTGTCATGATTGGTCTTGAGGTGGGCACTTGGCATTTTGCCCAATCACCATTTGCGGCTATCGCATTCGATCTCCATGCTCTTGGATGGCCAGCGGTAATTTTGCGCGTCTTATTCGGTGTATTTGTCGTGTTCATCTGGCGTGAACTGGCCAAGCCCTTCCTACTGAAGACGCTCCCGCATCTCTTTCGGCTTATAGAAACGTGGGGTCTTAGTTTGCCAAGACGCTTCTTTATGCCTGCCTCGGAGTACAAGAATATCCCGCTACATTTGAAAGTCGATAACGTGTTACCCAGCGTTAGCGACTTACCAAACTTAATTACGGCTGTCCGCCATCCAAAACGCGGTAGGTCCGTGTCAATTGGTCCCCAGAGTGCCGCAGATGCGTACGAAACCCTGGCCTATCGAGAAAGGAAGAGAAAGGAGAGTAATGCCAGCTTGCGTACGAAAGCGAGTGTGCCGGAGCTCGGAAAGGACCAGATGGGGCGAAGCTCTGCCGTTAATAGTAGACAACAGAAGCCCAGCGACTTCGAGAAGCAGATGGGCGAAGGAACCGTGGTTGTTTCACTGACCAACTCGAAGAGACCGAATGGCGATCCGGAAATGTATATCGGGCAACAGGACGAGTTAGGCGAGAAAGAGGTCTTTTCTAAACTTGTTAAGCCTCGTGTGAGATACGATGTCGAGGTCATCACAAAGCTTATCGTCTACGCTGGTCAGTCTTCCCTCGTCCCCTTCAACGGTATTTAAAAAACGTATTTTCTAACAATATTATAGGCATCGCATGGTTTGCGGTTGAAGGCGTGCCCATATTATTCGAGTTCATCCCTGGCCTTGGTGCCGGCCACCTACAGCTGAGATGAGACATTGCATCATCATCATCGTCATCATACCTTATGTGAACACGTGCATCTGAGAAAGGTTGGGCATTCTAGATCTTTATCCTTCTTCTGGATCACGGATAAAGCCCGGGGTTTCAGGCGTTTTACGGTGCGGCTACACATATATATACTGTTCTTCCCCTTCTTTCTTTCTTCTTCATCTCCCATTGTTCTTCCTCCTTTAATTAGATGTGGCAGGAGAGCACTTTCTCGTATATACTTATTAACGTTGATATTCTATTCTTCTCTTAATGAACCTTATACGCCTTTCTGTGATGGTTTAGAGGGGTCGTGTGGCATTTCGTGGCGCTGCGGTGATGTCAGAAAGGGCTGTACGGTTGGTGTTGGCATGTGGCGATAGGCACTTGGTGGTAACATGATTATTTGTATAGGTAATCAGCACTTGGTACGGGATCCTAATAGGTAGTAGGAAGTCAATTCAATAATCAGTGGTACTTGGTTCAAAAGCGCGAGTCGACGATTCTCGGCAAGCCCCAACTATTGCTTGAGCTCAATTCTCAAAAAGCCACTAATGTTGGATGTCTCCGTGATAGGTATGGCGACGTGATTACAAAGGTTTAAAGCTCATACATTCGCAAGCCATTAGGGATCGTATACTAACTCCGTAGTTTGTAGTCAAGAAACTCGCTCATCAAAACTTTCCTCGTTATATTCGCTTCATAATCTAAAATGTACAGTTCGTGATAACAGGGGGATATCAGTCTATAGTATAAGTCTATAGTTCTAAAACCGTTTTAAATTCCAACATCTATTCCTCATCGGTCTTGTTGGTCTTGTACTTCTTGCCGAGGGCGCGGTCCAGGTAGGTGGTCTGGGCCTGCTCCTTGGGGACCCAGTTGACGGGGACCTCGAGGCCGAGCTCGCCCTTGGCCTCGAGCTCCTCGAGGATGGGCTTGATGTCCTCGGCGAGCTCAAGCCGCGTGGGGTTAGGGAACCAGCTGGCGAAGTGGATCTGGGCCAGCATGATGCGGATGTCCTGCGTCTTGTTGGGCATGCCGGCGTGCCATATGGTGAAGTCGCGGATGGCGAAGCTGCCCTTCTTCAGCGTCGGCTGGACGGGCGGTCCGGCCACGGCGATCTGCTCCTCCAGCTTGTCCTGGGGGATGTGGCCCGTCGCACGCTGGCCCTTCTGCCCGCCCTCCTTAGGGATTGTGCGGTTGTGTGTGCCTAGCCAGGTCTCTGTCGACCCGTTCTCGGGGTTCATGCCAATTAGAGGCACGTTGGTCACGAGCGCGAAGCACTTGGGAGGGTGCGGGAACTCGACGTCGTTGTGCACAGGCTGGCGCTCGTTCTCTTGGCCTGGTAGTGGTGGCATGGCGGCATTGCCTGAGGCAAATGTCCACTTAGGGCGTGGCCCGAGGACAGCGGAGGTAATCTGGGTGGCGATGGGGTCTGAACAGAAGTGTTAGTTATGGGATAACGATCGACGGGAAATAGGGGGAAACGTACTGCAGAAGATAGAGGGGTGAAAGTACTCGGCGTATGGGGGAGCATCCTGCTGGAGGTTTCCCTTGTTGTAGTTGAAGGGGCTGTCCTCGCCTCGTGACTGCAACAAGACAGAGTCTTTGATCATCTTGGCGTTGAGGTGGTCCAGATCCTCGTGGGGGATGGCATCCTCCACCACGACAATGCCATCTTTGGCCAGAGCATCCGTCGCTTTCTTCAAGTTCTCCTCGCTCAAGCGCTTGTTCTTGATCTCCTCGGCTGAGGGGGTAATAGCCGTAGGCTGTCTGGGGATCTGAGATACCGCCATTCTTACTAAAGTCACGATAGTGGGCTTCCCGCTCGAGTCCCGAACTGAAAGTTGGCCTTTGTATATAAACAGCTAGATCAGTCTAGCCAGAAATAACTGATTTCAACGGATCTGATAACGAAAATGTTTATTTAAGACTAGTGAACCGACATGCAGAGCAGGCACTCGTTCATGATTTATATCAACCCTCGAAAACTTCATGCATGTATCAATTGCCCAATCAGGTGTTGGCCAGCTTATGGGTCTCTATACCCTGTTCAAAGGCTGCCCTCAGTGTCCATTAGCGGCAAACCAGGCGGAATGAGCCATTCCTCTGGAGGCAGGCTTTTAGCTAAACACGACGTCCGTCAGCTGACACTATTTCAATGCACGGAGGACGATATAGAGAATGGCGTGGTATGTCGATTGCGTGCGCGACTCGGCGGTCTGTTTTTGGTTTCGTGGAGATGCTTGAATTCTGGGGCGATTACTAAAAATGGATAATTATAGCACTTGCTAGCACCATTTATCGAATGGTCTGCCGTTCGGGCTTACTAAATCGGGGGTTGCCAGCGGCATAATTACTGCGTAATTGCAATAAAGCCATGGCCATCGGCTTCGCCCTGTTTATTTCTGTTAGGAGTTAGCTCCCCTTCCCTAGGGCTTGGGCCATCGTTTCATGGAGGATGAGCTGACTTTTTGGGTTCGGTTTCAGAGGAGTCTGCCGCGATTCAGGGCTTTCTTATTGATGGGTAAATATGAAATACCAGCAGCCCGGATATGGTGGCAGCTGATTAACTCAAATCGCCTGCTTATTTTAGAGCATCTATCGATTCAGCAGTTCGGAGTTATTGCCTGTGATTTGAAGATGGTGTCAGCAGGAT
The DNA here is from genome assembly GCA_022495235.1 of Xylaria curta. Taxonomy (NCBI): domain Eukaryota; kingdom Fungi; phylum Ascomycota; class Sordariomycetes; order Xylariales; family Xylariaceae; genus Xylaria; species Xylaria curta. Next base: position 1,571,208 of record MU375893.1, on the reverse strand, counting down.
TGATGATGGAGGGGATGAAATGATGTATTTCTTATCAATCGCGACTAATTCACCTTAAGTTAGTTTACATCTAAGACTTTCACTCATGCAGGGACCTTTGAGGCTCAAATACCAAACAAAGGGCTCTCTCGTTATTAACGACACGGCGAACTTCAGTAGGTATTTGAACAATAATTTCGCGGCATAGTGCTTGTTGATGGCATATAGCGTATCATTATATAGCTTCCCAGCGAGTAGGCTTAATGCCTACTAAGTCTTTCATCGATAAAATGGATATCATAACGGCAGCATATGTTGTATATGTAACTAGAATTTCTATTAGTTACCACAGAAGTGGATCCTTCTATTAGATAGATAAGTAGCCAATAGCCCAAGTTTCAATTAAAAAGAAAGCCTCATACGACATAAGAAACGGCCTATCGTGAAAACGACTACCTCCAATCCTTACTCGCGGCAAGACACGTCTTGTCCAGAGCTCGTTTCGAGACGATAATCTCCAGGCGCCGAGATTAGCAGTTAACCATGTTTCTGCAAACTGAAAGACTTGCGAGCTTGTTGAAGCTACCAACGACCTCATGGAGGAATTAAAGCGGTTACATATATGCAAAGTCGTTGAAAGATTTCTATGAGTGCTAACTAGTCAATTGAAGTGTAGCACGCAACTGAAACTAGCCAGCTCGATAGTCCATTACTCTAAAGCCGGTCCTAGAGTTACAGATTTTCGACTGTTTTCTGGAGTCTTCTTTATATGGACTCAATATCCTTATAAACGCATGGTTCTCTATTCGCTTACACGCAGATTGCCGGCCGCCGTTTGGTGTGCGCATAGGTTACCGACAGCTGGGTGACCCCTTGTTATGTCTGCACATGGGATTGGACAACTCAAAATGTAGCGGTGTGTGTGTGTGTAGGTATCGTATGTCTAAGTAGGTGTACCGAAAGATAATGATTGGCCATAATATCTGGATGCACTTTCGATATTGCAATAGGTATAATCTCCGTTCTATCGCCGTTTGCCCTTGGCGCTCAGGAGATTCACTTGCCTCGCTTGAACATCCAAGCAGCCATCGAGTCAGATGCCGAGACCAATCCCGATAATAACCCGCACACAAGTCCATGCGTGTCCATATTAAGTGACAAGAGTTAATAGCTAAAGGCACCAAAGTTATTTACGGTGGGCTTTAACCATGATATAATTGAAGGGTCTGCCGAAATTCAGTTCCTCCCTACTTAATAGCTCAGTCGCATTGACTAAAGATGGAATAAAGACGCTGGGCCTGGCACAGGTGTTTATAGACGCAAAACATTACGTTTGAGGTATAAATTTGGCTTGTTATCCACGGATTATACGGCCGTTAAATAGAACAGCCCCATAGCTTAGACGGGCCTTATTCAACGCTTGTACGAGACTGCCCCTGGGCCTAGTAGAGATAGAAAACAAAAGTCAACATGTCTCGAGGGGGAAACTCATTAGCGGTAGCGATGGCATTATCGCAACATACGTCACAAGACAAAGGTATGGCATAATGTGAGAAGGCGTATGGGGATCTCAGAAAGTCTTGATGTTCTGGTTCTCGATGTCGAGGAGGATACCGTCATCCTTGACCTCCTCCTGTTGATCCAGGTTTCCGAATTTCTGGATTTGTTTGATGAGGATGGCTTCCAGCTCGAGGGACTGGATCATGGTAGGTCCTTCAATATCGATGAAGCTCCCGCTAACCTTGACGATAGTGAGGATCGCCTTCTTCCATTTCTTTTTTCCATTCTTAACTCATTGGATAGCGCTGCAGTAATGCATGATTCCCTCGTGATCTGCGTTCCAAGCTCGTTCGTACGGCTCGAAGCACCGGCTCGCCATGCCCTGCTTCATTTCTGTTATAGCAAGCCATTCTTTGGTCTCGATATAGTTAGTTTAAAAAAACTAACAATACATCTGCCTCGGCAGCACAAACGGGTCAATAATAGGTTTTATCCGGCTACAGCACGGTTCTTACCTGTATTATAATGCTAGCTCCGGCATAACTTACATAGCCGTTAGTGATTACAATATATGGAATAGAGACGCTTTGTGCCCTTATCGAATGTGCCTTCGCGAAATGGGAAACAGCACGGTAAGGGCCGACACGGGTCTCACCGATGAGCCGCGAAGACATCTGATGCACATCTGAGACTAGCTCGGTCTGAGAAGCAGCAGAAAATTGCCTACAGTGGCAAGGTAATGGTATATACCTAGAGTTTTGATGTAGTAGACTGGCAGACATAGTATTTACATTTTCACCATGTTTATACCCCCATACGAATGAGGCGAAGCGTCTAGCTCGACTGGCTGTTCTCTCCATCCGTCGTGACCGGACTGCATCTCCGCGATACCTTGACCTCCCAACTCGGTACGGGGCTTGGGATCGCCACCCAATTCGGCCTTCGACTCCTGGTTCCCTGTATTATCGGCAATAGCTGCTCGTTGTCCGGCTGCTTTGCCACGGCGAAAGACTAGAGGAAGTGCCACGCCTAACGCAGCAAGGGCGCCTAAGCCAGCCCCGATACCGATACCTATTTTCGCGCCCGTGCTGAGCCCGCTGGTATGTGACTGTTGTGTTCCGATGCTTGATGTGTCAGAGCCCGAGCCGGCGCTTGAACTTGTGTCGGCCGGCTCGTTACCCATGGTTATCAAAGAGGTTGATGTGGCAGTCGTCATACTTGTCGGTTCACTATCTGATCAGTTGTCTTCTGAATCGCTTACAGATGAAGTAGCCGTCGGTGCGGGTTCTGGCTCACTAACTGGTAAATCCGTAGCTTCTGACGAAGTAGTAGCTGGGGCGGTAGTAAGCGGACTGGTAGTGGGTATAATCATTGATGCCGTCGCTCTGGTAGAGGACGTGGTTGGAGTTGTCGAAGACATACTTTCAGATCCCTACACGCTGTTAATTCAACTTTGTTTATCGGCTCGGATATTGAGTATGCCCTCACACTTTGATTCTCTGCATAATCATAGCCCCACACGGGCGAGTAATTCTTACCCTCCCCATCTGAAATGCCAAACGCATAAGTCCCAGCTAGGAGGAGGTCTGGCGGTGTCCATGTATAGGAGTTACTCGTATCTCCCGCTAGAAACGGTAATTTAGCAGCAAAACGTTATAACTTCCTCGGTCTCGCACTTACAATCTATCACTTGGATTGTTTCAAAATTGTTCAGTATTTCGACGTTCAGGAGCGAGATCTCGACAGGACCTTTCGCGCCCTCCCATTCTAGTGTGAAAGGTTTGCCCTGCAATACGTTGTATTCGGTAGTGGTGAACTGAACTGCCCAACACGGCGCCACTGGCAAGGCGGATACAAGAACAAGCACCGTAAAAGTGCACATCTTCAATCGGTTATTTCTGATGAAGATGGAAGTTATCGACGAGCCGCCTCCGAAAGAGCAGATAGCATTTTCAATTTCATTCTGGCGTTATTGTGATCACCTACCAGCTACTTATTTCCCTCTGGGACCATTGTCTCTTGTTGTCACATGAGATGGAATAGCGTAACATTATTGATTCACACACGACTAAGTACACGATATATAACTCGCTTGGTGCAATCGCGCCAAGGTGCTATGAGTCCGGGGAAAAGAAAGCTGAGTTCACTATCCATGAGCTGAATTCGCATGGCGCTTTTCCTGCCAGACTATTGGTAGCTCATTAAGTTCATTTTTGCCGCTGCGCTCAATACGGTACTACTGTGTCTTGAACATAGAATGAACAGTTTCAGCTCAGATATTTTTTGAGATTTCTTAATGCCTTATGAACTGGTGTTGACGTTCTACTGTGGCGCTGGCCGCGCCTAGTTTCTAGTTTGTGCGTCCAGGCTTATTTTCGAAGTTAATATAGACCCCGCGAGCATGTATGTTTAGCGTTCTATTGCCATGTTCGAAGGTCTGAATCCTGGACTACATTTAATCCCGGTAAGTGTCAAGCGTTTGATGGGAGTGGAGACTGTGGGCTCAAAGGATGATGCCGACGAGCTGAGAAACCAAGATGCGGCGCCTCCCCCTCGCCAGACAGTGGAATTCGAATCCTGGCAGGGGTAAGACTGAGGGCGATCAGAGTTTCGAACTTCTAGTAAAAAGTGTGCTCAGTGAACTAATCTCATCTGTCATCGACAACGTGTTTAGTAGTTAGCTAACCAAAGCGACGTTATGCGACAAAACAACGAGCACAAAATGTCGGCGGGAAAAAGTCTATCGGCTCGATTCTCAAAATTACTTCATCGGAGTTCGAAGCACCGTGATATCGAAGTCGCTGATAAAACTAGCAGTGGCCTTTGCGATGTCTGCAGTACAATCGGGTTCAACGATGATGGAAGCGACAGGAAGACAGTTTTCAGCCTTGGGTTTCTAGGCGATATCAAGCGACGGTCTTCATGTCCCTTTTGCAAATTTGTTCTAGACTCGATGCAGGACGAGCGCATCATTCATATGCAGCCGATTGATCACTACGATACTCACGAGGTGCGCATATTTCGGCAGGGTCCGAAAAGATTTGCTATTCAGCCTCTGCCTTCATACTCCAAGGTTCTCTTCGAGTCGGAAGTAAAAAACTTCGAGAGCGTCACTTCTGGTCGTCAAATCGACTTCGAAATGGTCAAGGGTTGGCTCAAAACTTGTGAATGCGAACATCAAAAATGCAAACCAAATGAAGGGCCTTTTAGCGTCGATCTTAGCTTCTTCAGATGTATCGATGTGGAAGAAATGTGTATCACTCCAGTCCCTATTACATCTCAGTATGTCGCTCTCAGTTACAAATGGGGTGAATGCAAACCATTTCTCCTCTTAAAGCCTAACAAAGATGACCTCTTCGCCAAGGATGGTCTAAGACGAAATTGGGACACAATTCCTAAAACCATTCGCGATTCCATCGACTTCGTCCGCAGCGTGGGTTGTCGATATGTCTGGATCGATCAACTTTGTCTGATTCAAGATGACGACAATGACAGAGGCACGGGTATTAATGCGATGGACCTAGTGTATGAGCAAGCATACTTCACAATTGTAGCTGGGAGTGGCACGGATGCCGACTCTGGGTTGCCTGGCGTGAGGGAGGGAACCCGTTCGTCTTCGTGTCAAGTCACCAGCGAGGTTTTGCCTGGTGTTCGTCTTATACTTCGCCACACGATGCAAGATATCGTCGCCAAATCAGAATACCACCGTCGAGGGTGGACGTAAGTGTCGTCGTATGCATGCATCATGTAGGAAGTTATAGCTGACACTTAAAAAGCTTTCAAGAGTACTATCTCTCTCGGAGAAAAATTCTCTTTATAGATGACACAATATACTTCATGTGCCATGAAGAGTCTTGGCAGGAGTTGGAGGACGGGTTACTTGTCAGATTAGACCCAACTACTAAGCAAGGACAAGCACTGCACAAGCCGAGCGGTGACGTATACCATCTCCTGGGGCAGCTATTAAACAAGTACACGACACGTGAGCTGAAGATGCCGACTGATTATGTCTTCGCCATGGCAGGTGTCTCTCGGCGACTGGCAGATTACGCAAACTGTAGTCTTCTATTCGGCATACCTGTCCCTGCCCTCGACTGGTTCCTCTTGTTCTATCCGAATAAGAATGGCTTAAAGCGACGGGATAGTTTTCCAAGCTGGGCTTGGTCAGGGTGGTATGGTCAGATTGACTATGACTACGGATCCGGTAATGTAACGAAATGGACGGCGAATAGCACATGGATTACATGGTATAAGAAAGAGCCCTCGGGTGAGTTATCGGCGGTTTGCGATCAGATAGAGCGTCAGACTTCCAGGGCGAACGAGCTCTTCGGGCAATTGTGTGATGTATCACGGACCGAACCCTCGAGGCAATTGGCGGAGGAGCAACCCTCGAGGCAATACGCAGTTCTGCAGTTCTGGACCATATCCGCGAACTTTACGCTTCGTAAGGTTAATCAAGAAGAGGGAGAAAAGTTGATGGGGCCTTATAGGCTGTACTGGACGCCGACTACTTACGAAGTGGTGGATGGAAGCGGGACCAACTGCGGATTTGTCACACTAGACGATCCAACATCGACCACCGAAAACGACAAAGGCGCAGAGTTTATACTACTCTCCCTATCGGCAGAGAAGTCACAGAGCGCGGTTGCCCCGGATTCTTCTAACCAGGCGGCAGATGCTGGGGGGCGCTTTTTCTGGGTATTAATGATTGGATGGACAAAAGGCGTGGCTGAACGGAAGGGCATAGGTAAGATCCATCGTAAGGCCCTTGCATCTGCCCTAAATCAAGGCGTTTCGTGGAAAGAGATTGTGCTGGCTTGAGAGGATAGGATACTCGCAATGACCTGCTCCAGCCGTGATGACGTGAGATGTTGACTGGGCGGTTACTCAAAATAGGTATGCCGTACTAAATGTGCATGCGGTGTATATACTTGCATACTTTTTTTTTTTTTTTAAATTCCGTATGGTAGTAAGGCAGCAGTATGTTTTTTTTTAGCAACCGTGTCATTGCAGCCCTTCTGAGCACGATTCTTGTGTCATTAGCAATATCAATCATTTTCAACGTTAACTTGCAACGTAACGTGAGCAACAAATAATTATCTTAATTCGGCCGACGAAGATCGAAATCGTTACGTAGTACGTCCTTTTCCCCCACAATGCAGGGTACGGGAAGGACAATTACTCAGCGCTTATAATTGGATATATCAGCCACAATTTCAGCCACTAGAAACGCTGACTTTTCCCCAACTCAGCAGCAGAAGCACCTCGGCGAGAGGATTAGAGCACGAGCCAAGCCGCATCGCTAATGCTTTCGAAACCCTTTGAAATCAATCTCTCGCCCAGGCGCTTATACGGGGTCGATCTGAACTTTAGTAGAAGCAACGTCAACAGCCGAATCCACTGGAATACCTGGAGCATCCCTGTTTTCTCCCAGAAACCAGTATATTATTTGTCGATAATTCGTCTAGCTCGTAGATGGGATCGGCTTGAACTCGTGGTTAAAGGGCTCACTTAACGAACGCATGGTCTGAGCCATCGCGCCGCCGGCTTGGCTTGGATCGTATCAGCGATAATGTTGTTTTACCGCGGCATTTATATCAACAATGAGCAAGTCAAACTCGACTGAGCCCGAGGCGAGTCGCACCATACATTTACCGCCCGCAACTCCACAGCTCATCACTAAGATACCCAACATCTTACCTCATGAGCGCGTGTTCCCCGTTCAGATAGGCTCTGAGCTATTCAAGCTCTCGGGAGCTTCACTCTCATCAGATGGTGCGTGACGCCAACAAGTCCATTCTCATGTCCTGGTTCTTGCATATGCGCTCTGTCCCCGACGAGTATTCGTCACTCCGGGGGCAGCTATGAACCTTTGCGCCCGGTATCGGGACCCTTCTTCGTGCTGTGATTTGATCGCTGACCTGACCGCTAGCACCTTCATACTTTTCGCAATACTTTTTATGTCAAATTAAGAGAGCCGAGGAGAGCGGAGAGGATTTGACAAATGCTATTCGCACTCTTTATATTGATCGGGATCCAGTAACCTTCCGAGATATTGCTCTTCACCTCCAGGGGTATCATGTTACCCCTCGTGATGGCACGCACTTTGTGCGCCTCTTTGCCGATGCGCAGTTCTATACCCTACCTAAGCTGATGTCTAGGCTGTATGAGGAGTCGATATTTATTTCCATAGGACACAGGGAGTTTCAGATTCCTCGTGATATGTTTGCCGGGCCCGGTAACTCCCCCAACTTCTTCTCTCTCGGCTTTGGCCTCTTCTTTTCGACACCGAAAGACCTATATCCCGGCCTGGATCGGAGCGATTTGATCAGACCGCCCTCTATTATGCCGCCGTCGGTTCCAAACCGTTCTGCCGATACCTTCGCCGAACTCCTACAGCTTTTGCGCGGTTATCCTATACATATCCGTGACGAGGAGCACCGAGTCTCGCTTCTTCAGGATTGTCGTTACTTCAATTTCAAAGCTCTCGAGCAGAAGCTACTACCTCATAATATCAGTTTCAACCAAGCCCGTAGGAAGCATGAGATATTAATGAGGGTCGAAGACATTTTCAAATCAGGTATCACGGTAGCGAATGACAACGGAGATTTTGGTGGAAACATGGGCGGTCCGTTGTCTGGATGGGTCAACTACATGAGACCTTACGAAGACGACAAGCAGCGAGAACTTGTACTAGAAATTGGCGGGGAGGCCACCAAACTGCATTTACATATCATGCGCGCGGAGTTCTTCGGCCAAATCAAAACTCGAATTGCGAGGCTATTTGAAGTGATCGCGACAAAGTTGAACTTGCCTACAACGCAACCTTTGGGGCTACTGATGGCTTCAGGAGGGGCTGATAGTCAGCCACCAACCCCTGGGAACACTCCCCTGAGCGAAGATTTAGTTCGCATATCGCTCGACCCCGAGGCCCACATTATGCTTGATGGCAAACCTTACGTACACGAGACAGATATCGAAGAGCTGACCAGTACAATGTCTACATCTTCCTCCATTGGGATTGGTGGGGGCCAGGAATCCCCATCATCGAGCGCAGCCCCGTCTCTAGGCCCATTGCGAAAGAAAAGGCGTGTGGATACAACTGGCCAGACCGCCGAAGAATGGGTTGTCCGGACCGGACAATGGAGATTACGCATACAAAGCTCGAGAAGTGGGAAGAGTGCGGTTGAATGTGTGCTTGTTGCAGTTAAAATTGACGCCTATAGCGCGGAGCACAGCCGTAATGTTCAGCGGGGATTTTTAATGGGTTGATGCTAACGCAAACAGGAACAGACAGGATCACGACGCTATCGTGAGTGAGTCTCGTGTATTCAAAACACAATGTGGCTACGAGATATGGGATTTAAGATCCTACAATGTACATATATGTTTTTGCGACTAGATACGTTCGTCGTGTGATATTATAACTGTAACTCAATCTTATTGTCGGTCTCAGAGCGAAGACTGAGCCTATCGGTATATATAGGGTTGTGCTGACGGATGAGGGTAGTTGGATAGGAGGTGTACTCTTTTCTTTACTTTGACTTTCTAATTCAGGCAATATCGGAGTTTCGTACCCAAGACTCTAAAGCAACATCTCTATCAAATATTTTAGTCTAAACAAGGTCGGAGCTTCGCATTTCCAAGTTGAGAAGAAAGAAAGGAACTATCTCCGACAAATTCGGCGTTTAGTTCATGAGACCCAGCATTGACAATGACGTCGAATGTTTACTTAGGTCACATCACTGTCACATCTCGACGACTAGACCGTGTATAAATCATTCAAGGTACCCTCGCCCTTGATCGACGATATCTCCCCAACCGAACTCACGCACTTTGCTACGAACAAAACATACTCATCCAATATGGCAACATCTACGAACCCTCTACCAGCGGAGATGCGTGCGCTTCAGGTCACGGAGTTCAATGCCCCTTACGAACTACGTTCCATCCCGGTGCCCAAGCCTGGTCCGCATGATCTGCTCGTCAAGGTCGCGGTGGCAAGCTATTGTCACACCGACGGGATGGTCGCAGCGGGCATTTTCAAATCGAAATTGCCACAGACAGCCTCTCATGAAGGATCAGGGACCGTCGCCGCCATCGGTGACAGTGTTTCTTCGTTTGCGATAGGAGATCGCGTTATGTGTGGTATGTATAAAGACCTCCCATGCCTGACCTCTTGGCCTCTTTATATCATCTAATATAGCAGGTCTTGATGTGGGAGTTGGAGATCTGGACTAACATATTTCTATGCACACAGGTATACCACTACATCCGTGCGGCGAGTGTGAGGATTGCACAAGCACCATTGAGGGTCATCGCCAGTATTGCACACGGATAACAGGCCATATTGGCGTCACGACGCAGGGCTGTGCGGCGGATTATGTCATTGCAGACGCTCGGACGACGACTAAGCTACCCGACTCCGTCACCTTCTTATCCGCGGCCCCGCTTGCGTGTGCCGGACGGACAGTCTACCGCGCGTAAGAAATTCCCCGAGTCATTCTTACTGGCTCTTGTTTTATAAGACTTCCCTTTTGGCCTGTTATTGGACTTCGACTCACAAACCACTATATAACTGACAATCGCTGATCCTGGGTCTTTTAGTGTGAAGCAGACAGAACTTGACCCGGGGCAATGGGTTGCAATAGTAGGATCAGGCGGCGGTCTAGGACATCTCGGGATCCAATTCGCGCGCGCAATGGGTCTTAAGATCATAGCGATCGACGCACGAGATGAGGGCTTAGCCCTCTCCAAAGACTACGGCGCGGACGTTGTCGTGGACGCTAGACGGGCGAAGGAGGACGTCGTCAAGGAGGTGCAGTCCGTCACGGGCGGCAAAGGCGCCGATTGCGCCATCGTACTCGCAGATCATACTGAGGCACTCGCTGCCGCGATCACAAGAATGCACGGCACAATCATACAAGTCGCTCAGCCTGATAACATCAGCATACCATTTGCTGAGATCATTTTCCGAGATATCAGGATCAAGGGCACGCTCGTCTCCTCGCCAGGGGAGAGCGAGGAGATGATGCGGTGCATTGCTGAGCACGGCATCAAAGTCCGCACGAATCCTTTCCAGGGCTTAGATAAGATCGAGGAACTGCTGAGCACGGTGGAGAGCGGGAAGTTACGGGGCAAAGCTGTGCTTGTTGTCGACCCTGAACAGATTGAGGCGGAGAAAAGGATCGGGGCGAAGTTCTGAATAGTGTAAGTTACTATTATGGGGAACAATGCTGGGGTATGCATGAAGGGTGTTGACATGGGTTAGGAAGCTCAAGTTTCGAGGTGTCTATTTTCTCAACTTGAAACTGGATTTACTATGCAACATACCGTCCTTTTCTCCAGTTTACTCTATCGTCTATACTGCTCGATACTTGTTTCTGGGTAGGAAAATTGCTAGCACCAGCCATTAATTGAAGCAAGTACCGCATGTTCCATATTAATATGCGAGATGCGCTTGGCTGCATTCAAAGGAACAAAACCTTTGCATCAAAAGTATTTTAGCGCTTTACCGCGCGTATATTCCTAAGGACTTTGGACTCCTCTACTTTACGTACCAACACTTATAGATAACAACAATGTCGTTCGATACACCCTAGAGAGCCGAGTGTAGTTGTCGAGAAAACGGCTACTCCGAAAGCAAGTGGGCCGTTACTCGCCGATATCGCCAGCTCTGTTCTTGATATCATCTGCAAGTTAGGTAACGTCGAATAAGCATTTCGGTATATTAAAGTCCGTCCGGGGAATTCCCCGGATATTACGCTACGTTACCGAGGCCAGTTAGGCAGCGCATAGGTACCCTCTGCTCGTGATTTGCCCATTGCCGTTTTACAGCACTTGGCGACGTGATGTCTTCGTAAAAGTATAACATAATGGACGCTAAAGCCTCCAAACCCCTGAAAACGCCGGAGTTGCGCATCTTCTTGGCAATTATCCTTGTATTCGTGTTCATTTACCGGAAAAGGCTGGAGGTACCGAAAGCTTGTGTTGTTGACCGATCTTGGATATCAAGTGCGACGGTGTAAAATCTTGTTTTCAGGTAAAGCCCGAACCCGTGGGTTTACCTACCATCCACTGGTTTATTTGGCGTCGGCCAATGTGAGCTAAGTTGCTGCGATACTACCTCATCTCGTGTAGGTAAAGTAGACTGCATACGGTAGACTACACTCCCGCATTGCAGCCGCTAGAAAGAACTATAATATCATTTGTTATATCTACTAGCTTAGACTTAAGTAATGTTGCCGAGAACCGAGTATCCAGAATATCTGCAAGATGCTGTGGTACCTTCAAATTACAATAAGTTTCGTAGGACAAGATGAATTATGACCTGACACCTACAATCCTACTTCGGAACAAATGCTTTCCAAATAATATAAGCAATGCGCCAAGACCTATGGTGAGCATCCCGACGGGCCCAGCTTGACAATAGGCAGGAGGCAATCAACACGAGCGGCCGCCTCCGATCTTTCATCCACAATGTGGACTCGTAAGTATATATGCCTGACTAATGTGATGAGAGATGGAGGTGATTATACTATAACCTAGGCTAGTGGATTCTTTCCGGGAAAGTAGGGTGAATGTGGATGATAGCGGGATAGCAGTACCTACGGTACAGTACCCAAGATGGAGATTCTGATCACCGGAGCCACTAATAACTGCCAGGGAACTTACCAGGATCACGAAATCTATCATCGACAAGGCACCTAAGCGGGAAGGCAGAGTTATAGGAAGAGATTCAGTAGTATTTAGGACCGAATTGTAGGGCTTGCCAAGGCTCTATGCGCCTTTGCCAGCTCTAACATGCCGTGGTAAGATCCAAGAAAACCAAGCTACTGACTTAAAACCTTCCTCATATGGCTATGCGTCGTTCACATAGCCTCGTCGTCCAATGGGTTGTGTCTATCATCATTCCCTTTGTCTTGGCTCTTGGTAGTAAACACCGGACTTTGTAACTATATTTGGCGATATTTGATATGTGCTCCGCCATGGCTCCGCAAGAACGAGGCAGACATATCGCAATACCGAGCTATTAGTTGTAGAAATGAGCACGTATAAGAAGATGGGCTGGACGAGTTTGAATAACATGATCGTGAGAACTCGTAGGCAGTTTCACTTTGCTCTCACGTTAGTGATTCGACATTCAAGATGAAATCATCCTTGCTTTACGGCCTCCTTGGCGCTTCGTTGCTTGCCGACGCCCATCCGTCAGCCAAGCCTCGCAACAATGTCCAGCGCAGAACCGTTGATTTGAAGTCGTTTCGAATGAACACGAACTCTCAATACATCAACCACAAGGCCTCTAAGGCTGATCCGTCCTTGAAGCTGTTGAAGCGTGCGACCTACGTCGAAACTGCCACCGAGCTCGTCAAGAAGGTCGTCCCTGATGCCGAGTTCCGGCTCAAGAAAGACCACTATGTCGGAACTAATGGCGTCGCTCACGTCTATTTCCGCCAGACAGTCAACGGCCTTGATGTCGGCAACGCCAACTTCAACGTGAACGTCAGTGCTAAGATAAACAGTAACATCACCTTGAGTATGCGAACTAATGCGATATAGATCGGCCCTGACGGTAGCATCCTATCCTACGGGCATTCTTTCTACACCGGAGAGATTCCTACAGTGAACCCTCTTCAGAAGCGAGCGTTTTCTAGCCCTGTCGAGGCCCTTACTGGGGCTATGACGACCCTCGGACTACCGATGTCCGGCAAAGCTGTAGCTGAACCGCTGGATGATCTTGAAGCGTTCGTTCTTAAGGGCACTAAAGGTGCCGTGAGTGATCCGACCGCTCGCTTGACCTACCTAGTCAAGTCGGACGGGAAACTTGCCTTGACTTGGAAGGTAGAGACAAACCTCCGCACCAGTTGGCTTCACACATACGTGGATGCGGTCAAGTCCACCGAAGTCTACGGTTTGGTAGACTGGGTATGGTCTGCCACTTATAAGGTCTAGTAAGTAATACGAATCAAGAGTCTCATAATGATCAACTCACAGAATACTGACATGATAAACCAGTCCGTGGGACGTAGACGACCCAACCACTGGGGAGCGCAAGGTTATTGAGGATCCCTGGGAACTCGCGGCTTCTCCGTTTACCTGGCAATCAGACGGCAGCCAAAACTATACCATCACCGAAGGCAACAATGGCGCGGCTGTGCAAGACTGGTATGGCGAAACCACCAACTTGTATCAACCAACCAGCGACGACCTTAAGTTCGAGTATGACCTTGATCTGACTCAAAGCAACCCCAACTCATACAGGGACGCTTCTATAACGCAGCTGTTCTACACAGCCAACTTCTATCATGATGTCCTATATGATTTGGGATTCAATGAAGAAGCTGGTAATTTCCAAACTAGCAACAATGGCAAGGGTGGCAAAGAGAACGATGCAGTTATTCTGTCTGCGCAAGATACTTACGATACCAACAACGCACTTTTTGTGCCCCCTCCCGATGGACAAAACGGCATCATGCTGATGCTGCTTTGGACTCAATCTACCCCTCGAAGGGACTGCACCTTCGAGAAAGACGTTGTCGTCCACGAGTATACCCACGGTCTGTCCACGCGTTTGACTGGCGGTCCCGATAACTCGGACTGTCTGGATTCAGGCGAAGCCGCAGGCATGGGCGAAGGCTGGAGTGACTTCTACGCCATCGCTAATGCGCTCAAGGACGAGTGGACGAGAGACACCAACGTGCCTCTCGGCGCCTGGGTCTACAATAACCCGGAAGGACTCCGCAGCGTCCCGTACACGACCAACATGGAAGCCAACCCGAACACGTACGCTACGCTGAATGGCCTCGGCGAAGAGCACGATATCGGTGAGACCTGGACCACTATCCTATGGGAAGTTCTATGGAACCTGGTCGACAAGCACGGTCGTAACACCGGACCCAAGCCTGTGTTTGAGAACGGCATCCCGAACGACGGCAACTTCCTTGCTCAGAAGCTTGTCATGGACGGAATGGCTCTCCAACCTTGCAACCCGACTTTCGTCTCGGCTCGTGATGCCATCATTGATGCTGACGAGGCCCTTACTGGCGGCGACAATGCTTGCGAGCTTTGGACTGCTTTCGCCAAGCGTGGTCTCGGCGAGGGTGCTGAGTATGACCCTACAAACAGGAAGACCAGCTTTGACATTCCTGAGGGCGTCTGCTAGACGCGTTCTGTAGTATACTGTACATATAGAAAGATAAGTTAATTCATACGGAGCGGGTGCTAGAGCAAAAGCTTCATGAACGATGTTCGGATATCTCGGCCTAGTACATAGCTACAACTGTCAAATGAATCACGAATATCAGGTATAATGACTCAGCGAGAATGATTGTTTCGTGGTTATCTTTCGGGACCGAAAAGCGAATGATAGACAATTAATTTGGCTTCGGGTCGTGCGTTACCTGAAACTCTTCGGAACAGAATGTAACCGCGATCCAGCCCTTTGGATCTCGCTGTCAACAACCCCTTTGGTGATTTGCTCCGATTGGTACCTTGTTAACATAAGATCGTAAACACTCAGCATACGAATCGTACATACGGTTTTTTTTTTGATAGCCTTAAGTTTTAACGTCATATGTCTAGCATATCGAATGAAAAATTGAGGCGCTGATAACTATTCTACTTGGAAGTAATATTCGCCTTCGTCGTATCTGGTATTGAATTCTTGGTAATCGGCTACTCTATTCGACCTGGTAACGGCTGAATTTTCTCAAAACGACTGGATACCGTAATTAACGATTATGGATTTTCAGCCTTAATTAGATTAGAGTTTGTTTCATCTTTATAGACCTGCGATAATAACTTTAGTTATCTCGTCGTCGTAGCCCCTTATCATCACCACACGCAGGAAGCGCTCATTCCTTGCCACCCAATACCAGTATGAGCACAATTATCATCCTGTTCGCTTGTGTAGGGCCATCCTTAAAACTCGTACGCTGTATGGTTCTGCTGTGTCACCGGTACGGGTAAGGAATTTAGTCAACGTCGTCCAAATCTCTCTCGATAATATGCTTGGGCAGCTCTATACGGCGATCGCATTTAGCTAGGAGCCTAGGCCTTGCAACATGGCTGTCAAGGTGTTCCAGTTGTGGTATATGCGTCCGGCATCAACGAGAAACCCACCGATCGCAGCGTAGTAACCGGAGACCAAATCGAAGTACCCTGCCTTGGGTTTAAACTTAGTCCGAAACCGGTCCCAACTTCCGCTTGGCCCTGACCCAGCGTTCAAACCCACCGTTCATATCGTGTGCCTCCGGGCAAACATCATGGTTAATACCCGCCTGGT
The DNA here is from genome assembly GCA_022495235.1 of Xylaria curta. Classification (NCBI taxonomy): domain Eukaryota; kingdom Fungi; phylum Ascomycota; class Sordariomycetes; order Xylariales; family Xylariaceae; genus Xylaria; species Xylaria curta. The sequence continues at coordinate 1,555,445 of MU375893.1, read as the reverse complement.
GTTGCACGGGTAAATCCCTCGTCAGGTGGAGGAAACTTAGACATGACTCAGCGTATAGATGTAATAACAGTTTGATATTGAGGTCCATACAAGACTGACTGACTGATTGTCCGTGCTTCGAACTGGTGGCGTGGTGCCTTATGAAGGTACGAACTGGGTTCAGGGGGTGGCCTTCTTCTTATCGTTGGTAAGCTTTGAGAAGGGTCAGTGCCGTTGAGACTTCGAACTGCGAGCAATGGCGAAGCTATGTAACAGTGTAAACATAGATCAATACGTGATATGACGAAATCATTAGAAGTGAGTGACGCTTGGGGTAATAGGAGCAACTCAGTACATATGGTTAGATAGCGCGGCTGAATACGCTTACCGAGGGTAGAAGTGTCTTCATACCGGTTGAGTGCATATTGAATTGGGAGCACATGTACATTGTTACACTGCTCTAAGTATTGCCTGTAAATCTCATCCATAGAAAGTTGAACGTGTCTCAGAATGTCGGAAGAAGTGAAAGTAAGCGTGCACAGACTAGTCTCCCTATCCCAATGTGAAGTTGTTTCCAACTACTCTGTGGCGACGGGCTAACTTCCCAGTGTAGAAACATCCGCAGCCCTCACACCTTAGGAGGCCTTTGAACGCGGCTACTATAGAGCTCCGCGTTTAGAGTGTTGCACTCTAGGCTGCCTGGCTGCTACTAAGGGTTACTCTCCCGCTCGGCTACCGGTAGTTCTCCCGTATAAGTATCAAGATCACCATAGCTACTTCCTTATAATACTAATTAGCCCCTTGAGGTATAGTATTCGCAATCGTGCGAACGCGACTCAAAATCAGGGACTTTGTGGATAACGGGATCTCCCAGACCCCGAATTTTTCCAATATGCAGCAACCCCAGCACTGCACGCGGAACCGGCGGTCAGGGTACTGGGATTCACTTGATGTATCCTAGCAACAGAGCCTGAGTGGGAAAATAGAGAAATCTGACAGCATGACGTGAGTTTCACTAGGCCAGAGTGCTATGATTTCGATGAATTGGTGGACCGATCGTTCAAGATGTGCGTTAGAGAAGCGTGATACAGCGTGTTAAATCGTACTACATAAATTGTTCTCCCTTCGATGTATGAAATGGCGGATCATGTGAACGGGGTAGAGTTACCTAGAAGATAACTATTCGCCTCATTAAGAGGCCTGGGGCTGTCACATGTTGCCTTTAATGTCAATATAGTACATGCTAGGAGGTCAAGTCTAGAGTAGGACGGAGGTAGATCAGGAGGTGAGCCACGCCCGCTCATTGACTTAGGACAGAACTTACCCCGGAGGGAGGGAAGAATATTAGGACCATGAACTGGTGAATCGTGAACGCTTCGGGTTGAGAATCTAAAACTGGTTAGACGACATATATACTGTACATCCCAGTACTACTCAAGAACAAGGAATGCCCTGCTGAATAGATGCAATACTACCTAGAAGTAATTAAGCGCGAATTAGTGGTGCATTTTTATCGCGTGTTACATTCGAGATGCGAGTTATCTAAAGCGTACAGTATGTGATGGAGATGACGAGAAACGCAATGAATCAATGAGCGGCAACGCGCCGAGAACCACCTGACCAAGCCGGTATGTGCCGTGCTAGTCATGAATGGTTGACTTCCCTCCGAGGGAGCGGCACTCATACGGTGAGCTGCCTCATTCGATGCTACGCGGCGAATTTGGCCAAAATAGCCCGCTTACACAGCTTGCAGACAGGCATGGCGCATACTGACTAACCTAGATAGACATCGACAGTGACAAGGCGACAGGCGACAGGCGACATAACATGATTGGTGTCGCATTGTATGGCTAGATGTGATTGTGGTATGCGATGCAACGGTCTGAATATAGCGTGAGCGGCGACGCTAACGCTGATGGTAGGTCACATTCTCCGCGCTGATGGCTTACAGGCATACCGACTGCATGAAGATGATTTGACGTGAAGACCGAAGAGAGCGGCGAGTGAGATCATGGTCGCACTGGAGGATTTGTCCTGCCATACAGATCCATACTTGCTTGCTATTTGTAGACGGTGGCCTCGCACACCTAAGCAAGTCGTCCCTCGGCGATGCATCGAGAGCCCAAATTGTCACGAGTGCGGGGTCTGATCCTAGATGAAGCCCTGATGACGAAATCAGTCATGCAGCAGCATGAACCGTAAGAGAACTCGATTTTGTTCCTGACTCCCCGGAACGACAAATGAAGCTGCCGAGCTGCTATGGTGCGCCAGGAATTTTGATCGACGTTAGACGCAGCAGACCCAGCGAACAGTATCAGAGTTTAGAGGGGTTTGCTGCGCATGTGGCCTTACGGAACACCAGCCGAGAACTGCTTTAATTAGTCTGTCTGCCAGGGTCACGTGTAATGACACACTAGAGAGATTGTTTACATAGATCTCCTTTTAGTATGTAAAATATAGTATAATATGAGTACTTGTAAGAGTCAGTATAGGGAGGTAGGTAACCGAGGGGTTTAAAGCAAATTGAGATGTTCCATCCATATCGATATCAAATAAGACCCTTATGTCGTGGACACCAGGTCTCTGGGCCAAGCCCAGATTACCCCCCTAGGAGTAACATGGTACAGCAATTACAAACTTTCAACACGCAGAAGGTATATGCCAATAATATGATGCTGTCACACACATGCCTAATTGCCAAAGGAAGTGATAGGACTAGGCACACGGTGTTATCTGATGCACGATTTGCACCGGGATATCCTGGAATGGATGACGTTAGTCAGGCACCGGATTCTAGGATTCAACCTCCGTGTTGGCTTGTGCTTTCAAAACTACTAATACCTTATTGACATCATTCTCATCATCAGTACTAGTCTGACACGCAGAAAATGGACTTAACCTAGTCCCTTTAGCACTACGCAAGTGATTAGTAGCCGATCTAGAGCATTAACTATCACGAAACTTGTACGAACTCGGTATCATTCATGATTACTGTTGTGCATCAAACATCCTCTGCAAAAAGTAGATTTTTCCTCAGTCATAAAATTATGATCCAGCATCCCAACTGTCACTCACTGTGTGGCTGTCGGCACCGAGCCATCTACGGAACAGGAATAGTAGCGTACAATGGAGTGTTGTATCTAGCGGTGGCAGTATCATGTCAGATTATTGCGTACTACTGCACTTGTCAAGTCAACATAACGTCAACTTAACTCTAAAGCTTACCATTGTAGAGTATGTTACTTAAATCAACATGTCCGGTCTGACTATAGTCAGAGAAGACACACTCTCCTTTCTCAGATCTGTACACAATAGGAGATATAAGCAGAGAATAGTGTAGCACACCTCTCATATAAGTGCATCATCCTAATTTAGCGCATCTTTGGCTCCAGTAGTAGAATAGAACTAAGATAACCTATACTTCGAGACCATGGCTCCTTGAGCAATTTGTAAAAGTACCAGTTAGATTGATACAGCTGATCATATCAGATGTATATAGATGAATGTGTTTTTGTTCTCCTTCATCAGTGTTACAAAGATATCCTTTGATTTTGATATCGGCATGTTGGAGAGGAACTGGCTGTCGGGTAATGCATCCTTGTTCTCCGGCTATCCTTTGAACCCTGTACATCTGCGTGCTGGTGGACACCAGGCTCCTCCTTCTTAGTTCTATTCCCAGTTCAACATACCGTTCCAGTCCAATCAGAGCCCTGTATTTTAGTGCCCTGCACTCACCCAGCCATTGACTTTTCGTTTCCTAGAGCGCATTTGGGCAAGTGGTCCCCAAAGTGCGCCCTGCCTCCCCAAAGAGGTCAGAGCAACATGCGTCGCGGGCCAAGAACGTGATACCATCACCGCGGACACAGGTACCTTGTTGTTAGCGCAGTCGAAGTACATGCATGGCTTGCGATTGAGCTGCCCCCAATTCTGCCCTCCCAGATTCCCAACCCTGGCAAACCTTTTTGCTTCCCACCGCCAACGACGGCCGTCATTCTCTCTTGTGCACACGATGCGATAATCTAATCTCGAGTCGGACAATTAGCCTGGACTTGCCTCTGTTCTCTTCGGTTCGGTTGATATATAGACACTATAATCACGAGAGAATACTGTTTCTTAGCGTTTTCGGCCTTCGAGTAGCGAGCGCATATGGTTTCGCGGTTTCTTCGCGTCTAGTTGTTGATGATAGCAATCGCCTCCGAGGTTTTCGCAACGTATCTTGCAGAGCACCCTCGACTCTTCGTACGCTGTAGGCTTTTCGCTTGACCTTCGGTTGTTTCAGCGCCTTCAATGTATCGTTCACCCACTCGCACATTCAGCAGGCTTCGTTCTGCCGCGCTGTAGAGACATGGAGGTCAACCCACCTGGACTGCACCCGCCCTTACCCATACGATCGAACTTGAGCCTCCGCGAGAACTCCAAGAGAAATGCGGCCACGAGAGATCCTAAATCACCGAAGGTGCTGGGCGAAAATGCGAGGATAAGGCGATCACCTCCATACGGTGGGAACAGGGACTTGCCCGGAACCTCTACATCTCCTATCACGGGTTCCAGACCCCTACTCCCAGCAAACGAGCGTAGATCAGAAGACCAAAATGGGAGCAAGGCCAATAAGAGCTCGGAGAGCCCTTCTGCCGAAGGAACTGCAGGTGGCCGGGAGGGAAGGCATTTTACTGTTGCCAATGTAGGCAGCAACGGCATGATATTTTTGAGGTGCGTCATGATAGTCCAATCCGCTGCGGCGGATGGCCTGGCTACATAGAAGAGGGGAATGATGCTGGCAGAAGCCACGAATTAGGTGCTAATTATCGCGATGTAGGCCCACCATTCGCCCTGACAATCAGAGGTATCCTCAACCGCCAGTCGTGTTTCCAGCCACGCCGCCTAAGACAGCGGGCTTGGACGTCCTTGGTTCTAGGAGCACACAATATGTGGATGCCAGCGAATTGAACAACAGTCAATGGACCCCAACGCCTGTGACAGATCCTCCTTCCCCGAACGGGATACCAAAGAGTGCCTATTTCGACTATAGACCAGCTGTAACCCGTCATCGCCGAGCTGTATCTGATTCGACCGCCCATGATGTAACCCCTGGACCTGAGACAGCTGATGCAGGTGTCTTTAAAGTTGTGATATCGAAGGCGCAGAATGATGCCAAGTCAAAAACGGCTGAAGACTTATACTCAGGGAACGGGCCATTTTTACAAGTTTCAATCCCATCGTGGAAACTTGGCACTCCAAGATTTACGTTGAGAGGGACGCCGCTTATACGAGGGTCCTCATACGCCCCTACTGAGGATATGAGATCAAGCCATGCCTCGTTTCTTAGGCCTTCGCCCCAGGAGAAGGCGAATAACCTATTCCAGCAAGAAGCGTTCAGCTCACGAATAGCAAGTCTTCATTCGTCTCAGTCGCACTACACTGCGCCCACCTGGCTTATCCCAGGTGGGGATAGTCCATCTTCTCCGATGCCAAAACCGACTGGTCCTGCTTTTATGCCACCAAATCTAGTCATTGAGCCTTCAATGTTCGACGCCCTGACTTTCAAGCCGGGGTGTGATGACCGGTCGATTGTGCGCTATTCACAAACCACCGGGACTGTCACAGCCGCCACTCCACCACGGCTCGTAGCCGAGATTACATCACCTAGCTTTCTTGACTATGATCTGATCTCTGACTTCTTCCTCACCTTTCGCTCATTCATCGAACCTACGGACCTTCTTTGCCTACTAGTTGCCCGCCTTCGATGGGCCTTATCTCAGGACGACGAGTCTGGAATGATAGTGAAAGTTCGAACTTTCGTGGCAATACGCCATTGGATCTTGAATTACTTCGTAGATGACTTTGTTGTGGATCATCATCTACGTGTTACTTTTTGCGATCTTATCAATGACTTTACCAATGACCTGATCGCTTTACGACCAAAGCGGAAGGTGCCATCCAAGATCATAGGCGAGTTGAAAAAGTGTTGGAGGCGAGTATGCTCGCAGTACTGGGATGGGTCTGAATTTGAGGCTGAACTTGGACCTGAGGTTGCCATCACGCCAGGTGGAATAGCCGGTCATCGTGATCCAAGTCTAACGCCTAGCTATTGGGAAACAGATTCATCTGAGGCACCGCAGATCGATGGCGCTTTCTTGCAAGGAGCGGCCCCCCATCAAGATAGGTCCCCGGCGGATGCATCGAAAGCTGGACGGCCTACCACACCTGAGGCGGGAGCCGTCCGCCCAAACCGGCAGCCAACGTCACCAATGAGCATAGCAAGCCTCGATGTTGTGTCCTGCTCCTTTCCTACCAAGGCGTTACGTCTAGGCGATCCAAACGCGAGCATGCCTCTGGGTGCACATCCCGTAGACCCTAGCTCAATCTATACTAGCACGGATCCCATCGCTTCCACGCCGGCTTTGATGGCCAAACGTATGCGACCGCAAACTTCACACCGGCGTAATAATAGTCTCACTGACTCTTTGAGAGAACACGGCACTATGACAGAAAAGGTCTTATACAGAAATGCTGAATTTCTACTCACACTTCCTTATTCTGGCAGCCTCGTGCGTGGGAATATCCTTCCTCCCAGTCAACCATTTGTTGACGTGGATGGGGCGACTAGTAAAGGGGCCAGTCGGCAGACTACCATTTTTCAGCCGCAGCCCACCGTAGTAACAAAGAGGAAGGCTGTTGCCTCGGCAATGTCGGGTCAGGGTATGCGGAAGCTGCTTGGAAGTGTGCGGAGAGCCCTTAGTACCAGGGGTGTTGGTATTTCACACACTCATGGTAGCTTTATTGACATCGCACCCATCGGCCCCCGGGGCGCAACAATGAACAGACTTCCCGGTACTGCTATCGTACCACAAGCCCGACGGTCACCGCCTAATGGTATCAAACAACCTTTCCGAATCGATACTTTGGGGGCACGAATCGCGGAAGATTTCAAACAAGCTGTCCGTGAAGATACCGCCGAGACGAAATCTGCAAGTACAGCTACGGGAAACCATGCTGAGAACGTTGAGTACAGTGCTGCTCACCTAGACTCTTCGTTCGAGCTTCGGCCACTAAGTGACGCTGCTATTACGACAGGTAGCAAGTCAATCGTTATTGTCGATGGGACTGCACCTCCTGAGCACCTCGTCATGACAGGAGCTTTAGCCCCTTTTAACCCGTCGGTTGAAACATTCGCCGATAGCATCATCCGAATACATGGCAGGAACTTGACACCTCCTATGACACCTCCTAGTGATACAGCTCGTGGAAACACTCCTAGAAGGTCCTCTTATATTCTCAGCCAACACGTCTATGAGCCTTCCTTAGCTACAGATCCTTTGCCTCCTCTTACGATGTCCAAACCTGGAACTGAGATCGTAGAGGATAAGACCGTATCCTCTGGTGATACAAATGAAGAGACTAGGCTCCCTGTCAGCTTCGTCGGCCAATCACCTAACAAGCCGCCACCGGCATATTTCAACCGACATAAGAGACAGCAATCTATTCACAGCTATCGATCTCGAGGTTCTATTTCTCGGCGACGCTGGACTTCATTCCGTAGTGGCTTGGAAGCACGATCAACGGTTAAAAGCTTTGATGCTACGACATACTCGGAAAGCTCGATACGGTCAGAAATCATGCCGCCACCCTTGAGGATGTTACGAAGAAAACCGGGAAGGGACCTGAGGGGCGAGGCAAACACTACCCAACATGACCCTTTGCCGCTGCGCAGATCACGTTCTATTGGCTCACTTACAGTGTATTCTGATTCAATGCGGAGTTCTTACGTTCGAAGTCCTATTCGAGATTCAGATGGGTTTGTCGATGTCGGTAGTAATGACTACTCTCCGCACAGGAGTGATGTGTTCTCCTTAGGGGCTATGGCTGAGCAGGCTCCGAAGCGGCCGCTATCTCTCTTTAGCACACATTCATCAAAGCCGATCATGCGTCCATCATTCGAAGCAGAAGCTCAGAAGCTGGCACAAATTCCCGATGATGTGGATGATGACGGAGGCGTTGAATCGGCGTTGCTTAAGTTAGAAGGAAAGTACGAAAGAAAGACTGCGAAGCTCTCTATGGAGCCTCGCAATATACCGAGTAAAGACCTTCAGATTCTAGCTGCTGAACCCTCGCCATCAGCAGGGGCTGGTCAAGATGAGGAGAAACGGAAACACCGCCATCTGCATATCGGGGATGAAGAGGCTTTGGACATATCGCCGATTGGCGAAGAATCCACTGCGGATAATTTCGCACAAAACCACATCCCACGCCACTCGGAGATTAGCTCCTTCTTGTCGGAGGATTCACTGGAAACTTACAACTCCATACCACTCCTCGACAGAGGACTTACGGACGAAGGCCGCAGTAGGACACATACTCTTGAATGGACAAACCATTCCATTCTTGAGGGTCCTGATACTCCTGTAGACGAAGGGGAAGCTATTGTTTCAGTGACCTCACCAAATGTCTCGTTTGAATTCATTAATCGGACTGACAGCTTGGAGGAAGCCGTAGGGCTTGCATTGACTATCAACCCCAGTGAGGACCGCTCGTTTTTGAACATGGAGAGTGACAATGACTCTGAGCTTTCGTCTGAGCTATCCACCGAGATAGTAGACGAGAGCAGCTACGTACCACGACCTCTCTCATCTAATCAAATTGGAGGGCAGCAAATTCAGCCGCGCGTATCCGAAAAATTTGAATTGAACTCTATCCCAGATGGAGAGGGAACTTCTATCAAGTTAACGTTCGCGCAAGCTCTGCAGATGTCCCCAGAGCCGTCGATACGCACCCCGGAACTTCATGAACAACAACTTTGGTCTCAGAAACCGCTCCCACCAACCCCTGACACAACACCAACAACCGCTATGTACCATCAGGCTCTAGTTTCACCGTCAGGTTCTCTCGGCTCACGCCGAGCTCCCAGTAACGCAGCCAAGCTGTATGAAGATCTAGCCGAACAACCCCCCGTACATCTTCCCTTTATTCTAGCGTTTGACTCGGAAATCCTTGCCCAGCAATTTACCTTAATTGAAAAAGATGCGCTGAATGAAGTAGACTGGAAGGAGCTTATCGATATGAAGTGGAAAGACTCTCATAATGACTCGCGATCCTGGGTCGATTTCCTACGGAATACCGATGCTCGTGGTATAGAGGTTGTCATTGCGCGATTTAACATTATGGTCAAATGGGCCATCTCCGAAATTGTGTTGACACAAGAATTGGAAGAACGGGCTCGTTGCATCATTAAGCTCCTCCATATTGCTGCGCATTGTAGGGCATACCGCAATTTCGCAACAATGAGTCAAATCACAATTGCTTTAACATCAAATGAGGTCGGACGACTTTCAAAGACTTGGGCCATGGTCCCCCAAACGGACATGAAAACCATGAGTGATCTCCAGACACTAGTTTCACCGACGAGAAACTTTCATAACCTCAGAGCAGAGATGGAAGGTGGCGGAACTGTAGCCGAAACTGGTTGTATCCCCTTCATAGGTATCTACACCCATGATCTGCTCTTCAACTCTCAACGACCCTCCGAGATCGCAAGCTCGCCGACCACCCCCCCGTTGGTTAATTTTGAACGCTGCAGAATTACGGCCTCAATTGTTAAAACCCTACTTCGATTACTGGAAGCAAGCACATACTACCAATTTCAACCCATTGAAGGCATCACTGAGCGCTGTCTGTGGATGGGCGCGCTGAGCGACGAAGAAATTCGAAAGAAGTCTGAGAAGCTGGAGTAAAAGATATTGCCCGCCAATTTTGGAATCCCAGCACTACGCCATGGCAACCATACTGGCACTACGCGAAGTTCGAATTGTATAACATGTACTCATGATTGAGTCTCCCACGTTCACATACTATGTTTCACCATCACCATTTCATTCTAGACGGCGTCTCGCACAGGCGGAAGATAACCGGCCGCCTATCCAACAGGCAGGCTTATTGTATTGCATGATGATTTTGATACCCCATGATACCACGAGAAACATGCCGGAGAAAACTGTTTTGCCGCCAAACACTTAGCATTTCAAGCCTTTGAAGGGGAGCCCTATTACTTCACATCTATTCTGTTGTCCCTATTTCATTTGTCTGTTAATTCGCCCTACTAGAGTGTCCGGCGACTGCCGGCCAAGTAGTGGCATAGCAAGCACGGAGCTAGGAGAATTCCATTTAGTCGTTACGTCCAGTGTTTTGGGGTTGAAATTCTTCTGTTAACTTCATATTACCAACGACGCATTGGAAGGGGAGTTAGGAGCATAACTGGCCGGGTAATCCAGGTATCCCCCTGGTATCCAGGATTGGAGGATTTGTAAGTCAATATGCGCGGAAGTTTATTTGAACTTCGTTGCAGCGCTATAGGCTAGTTGTGTATTTAGTTGCAATGACGAAGCCCGTACCTACCCTACCTATCATTGAAAACGCATTATGCAGCCTCTTATGCGACTACTACCCTCATTTTTTCTGCGCCCATGTGCCGTTGTAGATCATAGCGTAGGGAGCCTGGCGCCTGGACTTGAGCAGAACGTGCAGTGGATCGCCAGCCGCGCACCAATCGCTTAGCTCTTAAAGGCTGCCCGCAAGGATATTTGGAATCGGCAAATGATCTCCTCTAAATATCTATAAACCACATTGACAAGTTAATCACCCGAACACGAGCACTATCACCTAACTCTGGAGCGTAGTTAGTAGCTTTCACTGAGTACATTTGCTATCTCAGTTAGCCACTGGTCACTGATGCGAAAGTATCGCATTGCTACAATGCCCCTCATGATGACCTTACGTAGTCCAAGTGCGCAATGTTGTAAGCGAAGCGTGGTATTGGATAGTGTGGTGTGGGCCAAGCCGAGGTGCACTAGGTACCCTTTCTATCCTTATGCAAGCAAGGTGTCGATCTCGCTTAGATATGTCCCCGTCTAGTTAACGACTAACAAAAGAGAAGGGGTCAAGGATGTCAGCTCGCATTGCCGAGCCCCCTACACGTGTACGTAAGTAAGTACGACCGTATTCGGTATGCACTCGAATTCGTCCTTGCGTAGGTACTTCTTATATTGGCCTCTAACCGAAGCGATGACGATTACTTATACTGTCAAAAAGAATTTGCGCTACTAAGCACATCTCGGTAAGTCGTTCTCGGAAGGCCGGCAGTTTCGTAGCTAAACGAGGCAGACAAACTCATGCAGGCTAGGCTGTAAGCAGTGCGTTGAATTTGACTGAAATGATGCATCGTCGTATCTACTGTGTATGTACATAGCTATGGACTTCTGCGTTGCTTACACAGTAGAATAGGGCACCGAGCACAGCACGATTCTAGCCAATATAATTACCACGATCCACCCGTTTCTGATATGAAATTGTACCCGAATACTCGTACCTGCCTAGTCTAATGCTTGCGAGGCGGTAGGGGCTAAAACATACGAGTAGATCATAAAACCATACTTTATATGTCTATCGGTTGCGGGGTAATAGATTGTGGTTACAGTAGTAGTCTTTCTACTATGTACTTATGTATCCGAAACCAAACGCCACGCCGAGACACAGATGACGGCTCGTGACAAGACACATCGCCTAGTATCTATCTACTGTATCTACTTTAACACCCAACACCTAACAGCATAGTTCTCTGGATAAGTGTGGACCCCCCTCCCCCAAACCTCGTTCGTTACCTACCTCTTTCAAGTAAGCGTAGTGCAGCCGGATCTTGGATTCCCGAGCCTGGGAGCAATCCACCAGCTGGGATTAACTTCCCGTCAGTGGGCGACGGAGTCATGCAATCGAGAGTGTAAGCTCCTTGGGATCCAGTTATCGCTGGATATCATATGTAGCGGGACATAACAACTTCCACCTCGCTTACCAGCTCGGTTAGAAAACCTGCCTATTTTAAATCCGCCATATGCGCTACTTTTTCTTGATATAATTCATTATCGTTTTGCCAATGACACTTTCGTGAGACGTGTGTCCGCCAACCACGAAGTCTCGAGAGCTGCGGTAACAACAACGCATTGCATATATATATATATATATCGACAATATCGCTTGTTTCGTTACCTGCCGCCTAGTATATGGGTTCAGTGTGAACAGGCACATACAGTCGTTACGCCTTGTGTCACGGGGTGTTCATCGAAGCCAGCCGAGGACGAACAGATCGCATAACGCAAAATGGGTGCCACTATGTCAACAGCGCTGCAACCTCAGCAATGGTCAGCGACCGTTTGGGTCCTGCTGGTCACAACGGCGGTAGCACTGTTTTTCCAAGTTTTCTGGAGGCCGGCGTTACCCAAGAATGCGCCGAGGTGGTACAAGAAGGGGGATTGGCCCATCCTGGGAGCGTTAGAATTCTACTACGGCCGCCGTTCCGATTTCATGAAAGAGGCGTTGCGAGACTCGAAGACGGGCAACTTCAGCTTCTACATCGGTAAGAAGCAGTTGATAGGAGTATCGGGTGAGGAGGGCAGGAAGCTGTTTTTCGAAAGCAAAGAACTTAACTTTCCCCAGGCGTACGTTACCTATCTCCTTGTCTCTTGCAGGCCCGGGCCTCGTTTGTCAAGCGAGCGATGGACACACTGGCTGTGCCGTCTAGATGCCGTGTGCTAACGCATTCCTAACATCCAGCTTTGCGGAGCTTCTGACTGGACAGCCGCAAGCACCCAGCAATGACGAGCAGGATGGCTTTTCTCATACATTCCAGAAGGCCCTCATCCCCTTGATGAAAAAGGAGAATTTCCTCAAGAACCTGGACGCATTGACCGGTGACACCCGCGCCGCCTGCGATGCGCTGGCTGCCGCTCCCCCGTCCAAGGCGGACCCGGACTGGCGGGTGACCGATCCGTTCGAAAGCTTCTATGAGATCGTCTATCAGCTGACGATGCGAACTGTCGGCGCTAACGACATCGCCGAGAATCCCAAACTGTTGAAGCACACGCTCTCCATCTTTGATTGGTTCGAGAAGTCCGACTCATTCGCCAAGGTTATCTTCCCCTGGCTGCCCACGGTGAACCACTACATGCGGTTGTACTACGGCGCCAAGCTCGCCTTTGTGTTCCGCGACATCATCGAGAGGCGTAAGAAGACGGGCACCAAAGGCAATGATGCTTTGCAGTTTCTCATCGACCGCGGTCTTACTCTTCAAAATATTGTAGCGGTATGTTTTCCCTCTGTCTTCTTTGGACTGCCGCGGTCTTAGCCATTGATGATACCGACAACGTTCATAATTCAAGCAACAAAGAAGTTTGCACGGACGAAACTAACGAGCCTTGCAGTTCGAAATCGGTGCGCTGTTCGCCGGTCAGCTCAACAGCGGCATCAACGCTGGATACCTGCAGGTCTTCCTGACGCAGAACCCAGAATGGATGGCGCGGTTACGGGAGGAAGTGGACGGCGTGATAGCGAAGCACCGCACGAGCCCATCGCAGTCGCGCGCCGATGTGCTCAGCACGCTCACGATCGAGGAGTGGGAGGGCGAGTTCCCGCTCATCGACCTGGCGCTGCGCGAGACGATCCGCTTCTGCCTGCCCGGCGCCACGTTCCGGAAGAACATGTCGGGCCACGACGTCCCCATCGGCAGCTCGGGCGAGGTCGTCCCCAACAATGCCTTCGTCATCTACCTCGTCGAGGATAGCATGTTCGGCGACTGGTACTCGGACAAGCTGAAGTGGAACCCCTCCCGCTACTTTGAGGAGAATGCCGAGGATAAGAAGGTCCCGCACGCATACATGGGCTGGGGCTCCGGACGTCATCCCTGTCGTAAGTGTAACTCTATTTTATCTTTCATGCTTACATAGCCCATTTCTTTCTGCTTCCCTTTTTACCACGCATGTAGTCGAGTCGGTCGGCTGCGGCGGAGTGGTTTACTCTGTTATTGATGAAAGAACGATGAAATTACGCATACTGACGACTCTCGTAGTGGGCATGAAATTCGCAAAGCTGGAAATGGCCCTCATCACGGCCTACTGGGTCGGCCTGTTCGACTTCGAGTTCTCCGACAAGGACGGCAACCACATCGTTCCGAACGAGTCGCTGCTCATGAACCGCAACTTGCACTCTGCGAAAAAGCCCGAGAAGAATATGTATCTGCGGTACAAGCTGAGGGATGATTAGACAGCGCGAGCTTTTTGCACGAACACAAAAAAGAAAAAACGAAAAAAAAAAAAAACCAAAGGTTGACAGGAAGATAGAGAAGTATTCGTAATGACAGAGTGTTGGAAAGAGGGGAAATGGGTTCAAGGTTGTGTATATTGTAGCTTGACTTGTCATAATCTGAGACAGCGTTATAGGGGATTATTCATCGGCAGCACTATTGGAGGGAATATTGGAGGATGAGGTGGTATCCGAGATCAGAATGTCCAATCAGGGGCAGACTCGTCCGTATTCAGTCACATTAGGTATACGACGCAGGATATTGCAGATGAACCTGGCAGGTGTGCGCCGTTTGTTCGTGATCCCGAGTCAATGCCGCGAAAATCGCCATAACCAACTAAGTAACTTACAATAGTCAAGGATATTGATGAACACGAGAGTATCTAGCGCGTTCTTTACATACGATGATATAATTATCTATTTATATCCCCCCTTCTAGAAGATCATCAGTAGCTATAGCGGTGTGAGACCATTCGATCATTTTTTACCTAGTCTACAAAGCTTGTTTTTGATGTTGATAGATGTAGTTAGACAATTGTAGGACTGAGCCTCAACCTCCACAAAATAAGGCTATGGTATAACTACCTAGCAAGTGCTAGCTGAGAGTAAATCGCCTGCGCCGCTGACATACATGAAGCGAACCCTGGGAATCGTTCCCACTATCCCTATCCCGGCGGGAAGGAGCTTCGTATCGGCGTCCCCCGGAGCCCCAGCCCGGCTTGGCAGAAGCGATTCACGGCACTACTGACGACACGAAGAGAAAGTGGTCTGTGTAAGATCGTGATGACTTAGCCCGGACTGGTGATACCGCGTGATTCGCCTCGTTATATCGTGTGAAAGTGCGCCTGTAAGATTTTCTTCTGGATCGGGTCTAGGGATCTTCTAGTTGAAATGAAGGTTGTTTGCTAGCGGCGATACTTATATCCTTATACGACGTATGGAGTAGACGGCATAAAGAATAATTTAAGAGCATATATATATCTCGGCTTTGTTCGACTCAGATATCGGTATCTTGATAGTCTAACTAATACTAATTCCTAAAAAGCCCTATCAAGCACGTCCATCAGTAGACATAACTCTCGCCTAAAGACAACAACCAGCCAAAATGTACACCAAAGCCCTCCTTACAACAACTCTCATAGGCCTTGCCGCGGCCGCCCCAGCACCGCGCGCCGAGGGTTCATCAAAGGGTTTCAACCTGCGCGTAAACGTCACAGATCCGACGCGGGATCTGACCCCTTCAGTCCAAAATCTCTACCTAGCAGACCAGCGTACGGGCGCCGGTACAGCGATCTCAGTGCTAGTTCCGAACGCGCCCAGCCCATCCTTCTACCTGAACGGAACAGCCTACCACACGACCATCGTCCACGACATACCCGGCGTATATCCTCTCAGCATCGTCGTCTCCGGCCCTACGCAGTTTGATTACTTCTACCCCACCGAACACCCCATCGGCACAGCCATTAATGGCGGAACCGAACTCTTCCTGCGCGCAGGCGAGCCGATTCTCTTCCCGCTGCTTGGTGACGATGGCGGAAAGTATGCGGCGTGTTATCGCGACTTCGTCCTAGGTGGGACAAAGGCACAGATATTGACTGCCAGATACGTCTATGGGAATGAGACCGTCCCTGAAGATTGTGCGCCTGTTGAGTTTGTCGTTGAGTGTGCGACGCTCGAGGACTTGCCTGCTGGATCGAGCTGGAATCATGATTCTGCTTTTGAGGTCCCTTGTGTCAAGGCTTAGATGTGGTGATGAGGTCGGAGACTGGGTACGGGGAGAATGGTAGAGTTTCGAGTAAATTACGGGCAGTATGAAGACAATGTATATATTTATTTTGAAGCGCATCTACCTATATAAAGCAGGTGTCGGGAAAAGGTCTTGATTGCTTAGCATACATACTATAATACATGATATACAGATTACTTAGGAGGGCTCAATCCAGGCCGAGAACGTTCAGTTTTTAAAGTTACTCGTTCGCAGACTGTAATCTACACCATTGAATCCAGTTAAACTTCAGGTGCGCTTCATGCCATAGACTTCGCAATCACAAGGGCAATGATTCATTTTATCTGCTACCTAGGAGCACGGGCGGGATCACGATCAAGTCCACCCCTTTGACCGTACAGGGCATTCCCCGTCCTCAGCTGACAGAAGCCAACATGATAGTCACAACAAATCCATATCGACTCATCAACTAATTTTGGTATCTTTCCCTCATTAGTACGTTCAAGTTGACCCGTACCCCAGGCTATACTGTATCTCGGTTCGTATTTGACGTCCGCAGGCAAGCAAACAATTACCATTCCGCACCGGGTTCCGTCACATTCCAATCCGTTGTGAATAGGGCCTTAGCATTTTCCCAATCTTCTTTCTGCGGCTGCGGTTTTTCAGTGGATGCCGAAGCAGTATCGAGCACATTAGGATGACCGGCACCAATCTCCTACCACTGGCTGTCCTTGGTCTCCGTAGCACCCCACTCACCGGTAGGAGCAGCAGCGCCACCGGCAGCAACAGCACCAGCCCACTCATCAGTGGCACCGTCCCAGCCACCCTGAGCGCCAGAGAAGCCAGCAGGAGCAGCCTCCCAGTCGCCAGTACCGGCGAAGGTGCCAGCCTCGATGGCGGCGGTGCCAACCTCCTCAGCACCGGGGACCTTCTCCTCCTCGACCTTCTCCTCAGCCTCGGCCTCAGGATCACGGTCTACAGCCAATGTTAGCTCGGACACAACAAAGCAAAATCAATCGGAGTGTTGACATACAGAAGTACAGATCGACCATAACGTCCCATACGTTCTCGCGGCTAGGGATAGTGCCACGGATGCGGAGGACTTCACGGGCGAGCATCCACCAGACAGCGCCAATAGCGTGTCGACCCTTGTTGTTGGTGGGGATGGCGACGTCGACGAACTCGGTGGGTGAGTCGGTGTCGCAGAGGGCAATGACGGGGATGTTGACGTACGAGGCCTCCTTGATGGCCTGGGCGTCGGTGCGGGGGTCGGTGACGATGATCAGACGGGGCTCCTTGAACGAGCGGGTGATGTAGTTGGTGAAGGAACCGGGGGTGAAACGACCGGCAATGGCAACGGCACCGGTGTGGGAGGCGAACTTGAGCACAGCACGCTGGCCGTAGGGACGGGCGGAGATGACACAGATGTCGGCGGGGTTGTCGACAGCGGCGATGATGCGGGCCGCCAGAACGATCTTCTCCCTGTTCACCACGAAGCCATGATTAGCGAGGGCTCGTTCGTAGCTTGCGCAGAAGCTCGTAGATATATCAATAATAATTACCAGGTCTTGCCAATGTTGATCACGTTGACTCCATCAGCACGAGTCTTCCAGAGGTAAGGCTCCATGTGAACCTGCAGGTTCTTGGAACCAAGATGGGCCTGAGCCGCCAGGAGCGTCTCAATGTCCTGAGATGTGGCCGCCATGCAGGCGGGAAGGTTCGCGGGCGCCATCTTGAATTGTAGTTGCGCGTGGGGGGGAGGAAGGAAAGTGAGGCGGTTGCTTTACGTTGAGCGCGAACTTCGTGATGTGCGAAGAGAGAAAAGTTCGCGATGCCTGCAATATTCGCCAGGAATTTTGGGGCTTCGAATTCTGGTGGGTTGATTCGGCCTAGGGTAAGCGAATCCACTCCCGAGCCTACTGATTAGATAAGGCAGCCCACCCACGGTGGGATGAATGATTAGGTACCTGGATAGGCAGGACGCATATATCCTAAATAGACCCCTTTTTAGGTCGGAAACCGGAGCAAGTCCGCTGTGGATCGGGTGGCTTGATTCTGGCATGTCTTACTGCTGAAAAAGTTGAGATACCTCTGACGGCGTTTGGTTCGGTGAAAGTATAGTTAATCGTCAAATTGTACATACCATGCCACCCAGAATACCAGGCGTGCAACGCCTAAATACCTTCTCATGTAAGTCGCAGGTTTCCAATACGCTTTGATTGAGCTAATTGAAGAATAAAGTATGTCTCCGTCCTGCCACTAAACCGCCCACGCCGGCCTTCCTCCCCATAACCCAAACCGCCTCATTGTCGCAAAAGGAGAAGCGACGTCTCGCAAAACAAGATCCCTACCGATGGGCCCAGGTGCAACAGCGCAAGAATGCGCATGTGGAGCGACGGAAAGAGATCAAGGCCGCTCGGGAAGAAGCACTGGGCGACCCCGTCCGGGGGATCACGACTCCTTTCGTCGAGTCTTTCGACTCTGCGGGCCAGGTGCCGCTGTCGAAGCCGCGCGTTGACGACGATGGAAACCCCATAGAAGAGCCGCATCCTCTCCCTACATCACCTCACATCCTCAACAACCTGGTCTCTAAGAGCGAGTTCGACGCCGCCGTTGAGAACGCCTACGCTTTGACGAAGCCGATGGAATCAGACTTTACCCTCTTGCACCCCGAGGAACTAGAGAAGAAGACTCGGGAACACGAGACTATGCATACGACGGCTGTCGAGGCGTTACAGCGCATCGTAGACTTGGAGAAGGGCTCTTCGAAAGATCGGCGCCATGCCAATATCCGGAGATGCATCGAGACCTTTGGCCGCCATGAGACCGATCTGACGCTCCCGCCCAAGCCTCTGTCGAGGGGCCAGCAGAATGAAGAGCGGCCCGTGCGCGGAGGACCAGATACCGGTAGCAGCGAAGTGCAGATTGCTATCCTGACGGCCAAGATCCGAGCCTTAGCAAACGAATTGGAGAAGGGTAGGGGATATAAAGATAAGGTGGGAAAGCGGGATCTCAGATTAATGGTCCACAAGCGCCAGAGGCTCATGGCTTACATGGAGCGAAAGGAAAGAGGCAGTGCTCGGTGGCAGCACATGATTGAGACGCTGGGCCTGACCGAAGCTACTTATAAGGGCCAGATCACCTTGTAGATATAGAAAGGAGGCCGAGTGTATGATAAGGTGGCTTCAAGAAGCATGTGCCTGTAAATGCTGTCTACTCTGTAATATACAACAACACCAGGGCTTGGGACGATCCACCACGTGTCCATCCACGCCGGTATGGTGAGCGCCATTGGGTGAAGATTCTTGTTTGGGCCTTCGCACTTTCACTTCATCCATATGGTATCCTCTTGCATTAGTGCTACAGTGGTAAAAGAAAAATAAAGCAATGCCAAACGATGAAAAGCAAAATCTGGTTTATAGATATCCGCCATCTCCATCAGAACACACTGATGTAGTTACCGATCCTCTCTTTCTGGTTCTGTGCTATGCACTCGGCAATCCACGTGATATTGCGGATTTCCTGGAAACTCGTTAGCTTATAACCTATGCAAAGGAAATGATAGTTGCTGGGCTCCTCACCTGCTCTCTTAGTTTCACCCATGCGTATACAATGGCATACGTGAATTGCCTCGTGAAGGCATTCTTCGAAATCTCCATCTCTTTCTGGTAGAACATATCCTCCAGACTCCTCCCATTGCCACCGGAGCCACCGGCCATGTTACCGGGCCCCGAGGGACCACCACCTAGACCCGCAGCATCGAAGAAGTTCTTGTAGTCCGATACGCCATCCACTGCTAATCGCACACCCTCGAAGTCGTCGGCCCGAGATAGCATCAGGGTGCCTTCTGGATATAGTCGTCCAAAGCTGGGGTATAGCTTCTTACGGTCCGTCTTGCTTAGCTCGGTGCCGAACGAGTTGAGCGTGATGTTGATAGCCCGTCTGTCCGCCTCAAACTCTAGAATCTCGCTCATAACTTCCGCAGTGGGCGTACCAGCCATATCTGGGTGGGTGTTGACGAAGTTGTGGAAGTCCTCGAGGTAGTTCTTGTACAAGGTGTTCCGCACAATCTCGATGTTCAGCTCGTCGAGGTCCTGGTGGCTCAGGCTGCCCTTGAAGTAAGGGGCCAGCGGTGTCTCTATCAGGACGCTGTTATAGAGTTCTTCGATGTTTGTTGCAACGCAGAGGACTGGCATGGTCTCAAACCACCCCAGGGGATGACATCTCTCCAACAGCTCGCGGGTGTCTCGCTCATGTAGTGTGCCGGTGATGAGTAGCGCTACGTTATCGATCATGTAGCCGTACGTGAGGTAATCCAGGAACTGCGCCAACGATCCCACCGCATTTGCACGCACGTATCTGAACTCGGAGACCAGCTTGTCGGTTGTCTTGGCGGCGAGGCTCGATGTGGACGGGTTCGGCGGTAGAGAGGCAAGGAAATCGCCATAAGCAGGGCCGAGCTGCAGCTTCAGATCTGTTGAAGTTAGAGGGCTATTTCGCGCTTTCGTCTAAAGCGGATGACTACTGACCGTCGATGGTCTCGCACTGCGTCAAGTTGGAGTAGTTGGAGCCGGTGAGAAGGCCATTTCGATATCCCCGAACAATGCCCTCGATGTAGCTACGGGTTGAGCATTAACATGATATCAACTTGATGGGCATGGAAGCGTAACAATTGGTATACATACCCGTTGTTCACATTGAAAAACAGACCCTCCATCTTTTCGGTTTAGATATTATGTGAGTGATGAGGTGAAGGGAATTATCGGTATTTGATGCGAATAATATCTCGATGCCTGCTGCATCAACACCTACAGCGGATCCAGTATGATACGCTGAGCGGCGGCCTGTGTGATCTGTATGATGCTGAGGTGCCTGGTGGGTCCAAGAGCACACGCCACCCACTTAACAGACTTACCTAATTTAGCACTAGTCCATCCGAACGTACTCCAACTGCATGTATGAAAGAACCTCAGTAAATTGTTGGCTCTTCACCTGACGGTAGGTACACTTCTTTATCTCGTTTTCTTGTACCATAACCTCTCCTCGCCTACTTTTCCCGCAGTTCCTCGCCGTAGTTAGTAGTTTTGACATCAATACCACCTCGTCCTTTCCATGTTTAAAAAGCCAATTTGATAAGCTCTCCAGGAGGGCAATCCGCCACGGGAATTCGGCAAATTTGTAGACGATTCATGTTGAAAAAGAGGACAGATGACGATGCGAATGTTTTGTCACATATGGTCGACTTATATGGTCAATGCCTTATGCTTCTCACTCTTGGAAGATCACACCAGGTGGTAGTAGTAAAAAATAACACTATTAGTGGGTTACCTAATACTCAACATGACCTTATTTCAGCTGCCCAACGGGAAATTTAGCAGCCTGGACTTGAGAGCCAGTTCGAAAAAGCGATGTCATCAGGAGGGATAATGCCGGGTTCAACGGTTGTATATTCAAGGCATGCCTAAAGTTAACAAGGTAAAGATGGACGCCAGTGGCGTGAACCAGATATTGGTTGGAGATAATGGGAATGTGTTAGGTTCAATTTTATCATATTTGTATAGGTTTTCGCTGGTAGTCGTGCCAAAGTTAGGTTTTGCTACCGAAAAAAGGATCTCATCTGCTCAAACACAATGCATGCCCGTATACAGTCGACTGGCTCCCAATTGCCATAGTCATACATTTCAAGTTCTTTAAGAGCCGTTTCCCTATTATTACCTCTTACAGTACAAGTCTTATGCAAAACTTTCACAGAAATACATTTCATTGGTCCCAATCAATGGCCGAGAACAATATCCTACCCATTTCGAACTAGGCAAGCGGTAGAGAGTTCATGGCCGAATTCATGGCACCTTAGTTGGTGGGGACGGTACCAGCCACACGTGTCCCACTCTTATCAAGCTTCACTAGCCTCACTCCAATCAAGATCCGAAATTTTCTTTCCTCAACCAAAAAAGTCGTTCGCAAGAAGCTTTTCACCCCAGCTGTTTCCCGGTCGCAATACTCCCAATTGGCGAACCACCATCCTCTCCCACCACCAGGGAAGCTGCGCAGGGACAAGGAACGACATTGACAACATCCTGCAGTTATGCCTCTCTTCGTTCTCGCCGAAACGCCTGCGGGGTGAGCTCTGCTGAAGCTACAAGTGGTGAGACATTGGCTAACGTGATGATAGCTACGGCCTGTTCAAGGCCAAGGACAAGAAGCTCCTCTCACGCGATGACATCGCCGAGCAACTCTCCAGCGCCGAGGCCATCAATTCTATGTAAGCATCACCATAAACACGCGACCTCATCCTCCTTGATGGGTACTAATAAAGAGGTAATGGTTAGGCTATCGCTCAAGAAGATGGTCAAGTTTGAGGACTCGGCTCAGGCACTTGGCGAATACAGTTCTTTGACCGAGGGAAAGGTTACTCCTCTTCTGCAACAGCTTCTTGATGACATAAAGGAAGAGCGAAAGGCATCCCTTGCCGTGGCGGATCCGAAGCTCGGTGCTGCGATTAACGTCCTCCCCGAACTCCAGATCACGCCCGTTTCCGATTCTTCAACCAATGACTTATTCCGAGCCGTCAAGACATACCTCCCCGAGTTATTCCCTGAGCTCGATCCCGACTATCTTGGCAACATGGCCTTGGCGTTGTCCCATTCCATCTCCCGTCACAAGTTGAAGTTCTCTCCCGACAAGGTCGACGTTATGATCGTGCAGGCTATTAAGCTGCTGGATGATCTCGACAAGGAGCTGAACAACTATGCCATGAGAGTCAAGGAGTGGTACGGCTGGCATTTCCCTGAGATGGACCGGATTCTCAATGATAATCTGGCCTATGCTCGTGTGATCCAGCACATGGGCATCCGTGAGAACGCTGCCAACACAGACCTCTCAGAGATTCTGCCTGAGGACTTGGAGGCCCGGGTCAAGGCCGCCGCCGAAGTTAGTATGGGTACTGAGATTGGCGAAATCGACCTAGAGAACATCAAGCTCCTTGCTGAACAAGTAATCAGCTTTACCGAGTACCGACAACAGCTCTCACAATACTTGACATCCCGCATGAAGGCCCTCGCTCCTAACACGACTGAGATCCTTGGAGAGCTTGTTGGTGCTCGTCTCATTGCCCACACTGGTTCTCTCATGAAGCTTGCCAAGAGTCCTGGTAGCACCATACAAATCCTAGGTGCCGAGAAGGCTCTTTTCCGAGCTCTCAAGACAAAGCACGATACACCCAAGTATGGTCTGATATATCACTCCTCACTCGTCGGTCAGGCTACTGGTAGAAACAAGGGCAAGATTGCCCGTATGCTTTCTGCCAAGGCTGCTTTGTGCCTTCGTGTGGATGCCCTCTCGGATCTCAGTAGTGAAGGTGTTGACGGGGCTGATATCATGATCGACGACGACGAGAGAGCAGATATGGGTATCAGACTGCGTGCCAACCTTGAGGACAAGCTACGTAGGTTGGAAGGCAAGCCTCTCATTTCTAAGGGCGCCAAGATTGCGCCTGTCGGTGCCACTCCCTCTAAGTTCGAAGTAAAGGCCAAGCGGAACTACAATGCCGATGCCGATGCACCCGCCTCAGTATCAAAGAAGACCCCATCAAAACCCTTAATACAGGAAGTGGAAGACACACCAATGGCAGATGGTGACAGTGAGGAGGAAGAATCAGAGGAAGAAGATTCAGATACCGAAATGAATGGCACAGAAAATGGTAAGTCACTACATCCTCCCGTCTCTATCTCCGCACACTTCTGTGGTTTCAGCTGGTACCGAGTCTGTTCCGCCTTCTAAGGCACAATGGAATTTCTCATTGTTGAAACAGTTCGGGAAGTTAAGAAACTGAGGGAAAAGACGAGGCTTCTAACCTAACAAATCTCACATTTGCTAACGAACGAGCAGGAAAGCACAAGGCAAAGAAAGAAAAGGAAGCACGCAAAGCCGCTAAAGAGGAAAAGCGATCGAGCAAGAAGGAGCCATCCACACCTGCCACCCCAGCCAAACTCTCCGAAGCAGACTATGCTCGCTTAGCAGAAGAGGCCGGTATCTCGGTCAAGAAGTTCAAGCGCAAGTTTGAGCGAGGTGACGTCAAGCTAGGCTCCGATGGTTCCCCGCAAGTCATCAGCAAGAAAGACATCAAGAAGATGAAGAAAGAGGAAGCCAAGGCCGCTGCCGCTGCCGCCGTGGAAGCCGACGAGTCATCAAAGAAGAAGCGAAAGCATACTGATGATGATACCGAGAAGAAAAGCAAAAAGAAGTCCAAGAAGTAGAAAGCTTGTTCAGACTTTGTTAATACTCTCGTTCTGTATTATCATACCAAAATGTCAGTTTTTGATCACGGTGGGCGGCGTTCCGGATCGCATACCAGAAGGTTCTCGTATAGGAGTTGATTGGATTTGTTACTCGTCGATAGTTCAATGGAGCTCAGCCTGGCAGTACTTGGTTTGGCTAGATACTTTGCAAAAATGTTCCCTCCCATCGGTATGCTGCTCTTTTATTCTAGAATTTAGCTCTGAATACTATCAAATTTACCTTGGGAGAACATCAACATTCGAGTTGGCCTCGTGAAATTAAATCTATCTGCTAGAAATATGGTTTTGAGTCGGCATCGCATATTGCTCTTGACCTGCTTACCATGCATAACTCTTTTGATTCACTACCACAACTTAGCTTCTAAATAGTAGTTCATCAATGCTTACTACAATAAAGACTTTCTACCACCGTCCACCGCATTGATAGTCTCATGTTTATTCCATTCCTCAACCCTTAACCTCACTAAAATCTACATACGCCCGATTGATCAATCAGAATTTTGTATTCCTGGAATAAATCCTTCCTCGAATTGGTCTTCTACTTAGCGTTATTTTCCCCGAAAAGTCCGCGATAACGAGTGACATAGATACTAGATACAGGTAACGAATGACCGACATAATTCCCCATGTACATACCGAGGCACACCTAAAGGAGCCACTTGCTGAAATCGAACTGTGCGGTATACTTGGAGGTACCGGCAGCCACCGATTTCAACGTGTTCCAGTTCACCCCATCGATGCCGACCTCAAAGTCGCTACCATAGTGAGGGTCCTCGTTCGGGAGTATCTGCCAGTACATCCACGGGATGCCAGCCTTGCTGATGTTGTCGGCCCAGGTCTTGATGTTGGCGTCACGGTTGCTCGCGGGGCTGCCCTTGTCACAGTCCTGATTCTTGCTCGTGGCGAAGTAGCACGCTCCCCATTCCTGCATGATTAGCTTCTTGCCTGAGTCCTTGGCCATCTTGACGTAGGGCGACAGCTTGTCCACGGTCAGATCGCCGTTGCCGTATGCGTGGATCGCGAGGACGTCGAGCGCGTCACATGAGAAGAGGGCCTTGGGGAGCGATGCGTCGACCCAGCCTCCGCCTCCTGTGATGGAGAGGATGTTGCCGTTCCCGGCGAGGTTATCCTTGATGGTCTTGGCCATTGTGCATTGCCATGTTGCAGTGGTATCAGGGTGTGTCTATTACCATCACGTCAGTATAAGTAACATGGTAGAGTTGCAATACAGGACATGAAAGGCTTACATTCGGCTGGTCCGCCTCGTTCTGCGCCTCGAAAGCAAAGATGTACTCGGAACTTTGGGCCCACGTCTTCCCATTGTTGGGATTCTTGTGGGACATGATGTGGTTGATGCGTTTCTTAAAGGCGCTGATGGCATCGCTGTTGGTGTAGAAGTCGCCCGTGCCCCAATACTTACCGTAGTAGTCGTTGTTCGCCTTCAGCGCGTTGTAGCTGTGCATCGAAATCATGAGCTTGATGCCGTACTGCGTGGCCGCGCGATGCATCAGATCGTCGAGCCGGGTGAGGACCTCATCATTATAAGAGCCTGGTGAGGTTCCCTCTAGGCTCGGGAAGGGGTTGATCTTCGTCTTCTTCTGATCCTCGCTTTGCCCTATGGATCTGTTAGATGTATGATTGAGGAGTATGGGCAGGACCACGCACCATCGAGCCAGACGCGAAGAACTTTGATCCCAGATGCTTTCAGGTTCTTGAACAGGTAGTCTTGCTGATCGGTGCTCAGTCCCGCAGCATAGTACAGGTTCGAGCCGGCGAAAGAGGCGGCGCTCAGAGCGCGACCAGCAAGCGCAAGGCATGCGGCAAATGTCAAGCCCACCTTCATATTGAGTTCTCGTGTTTAGTTCTGATATCCGTTTGATTGCTCGAACTGGGACGGTTGATGATGTTGGTTCGAGAAACTGAGGTGGCTCTTGGCGACTTTATAGCCAGACGACATCACCTTCATCACCTTGACCACCTAGATCATCATATCTACACGAAACGAGCGTTCTGGTCATCTTTACAGGACTTGTTTGAGTTGCAGTGTTCGGTGCATCTACTTTCCACTTTGAGTCCTGTCAGGCCACATGTCGTCGCACAGGGGAGCTTACAGTGAGAGGATCGTGGGGTCCTGGTGATCCCTATTAGGGGCACCCAATCATTCATAAATCTTTCGTAATTTCTGTTTTGCTGCATTAATAAAGTCCTACATAAGCAGTCCAATGTTACTTGCTTGAATTATACAGCCTTTTTGGTCGCAGTTGTTTTTGCTAGTAAATATTAGTTTGCCAGACTAGAGCGCCGCCAAAGTCTCCAGCTACGTACTTATACAACCTACAAAGCCATACGGACTTACACCAGCCATATTATCGACGGATCTATCACGTCGCCTTCTACTCACTGTTAATTCTAGTAAGATGATAGCACGCGACTTCCTCTTCTGGTGGATTGATCCACATATGTTTTGTACCTGCTATTTCGTTATTTGACCTATCGCAAAACCAGGCTTAATCCATTGTAATTGGTTTGGGGGCTTAGTAGGGCGAAAGGAAGGCTTATGCCCCAAACCGACAAGCATCTATTTTTCTGTGCGACGTCGGTTGTTGTGATGATGAGTTGAGGTGACGTTATTCTATGAATAGTTTTACTGTAGAGATTTTCACCGTAATACGAGGTATGGCCCTCCTCGGCTCCGAGCATGTGCCTTGACTAGATGTGTTCCAACGCATATTGCGATTTTGATTTTAAGCTTTCCTGCGCCCCTCATTTGCCAGTTGCGTTTTGACTAGTGCCGGTAGATTGTCCATTCTCCATTTATTGTGTCCAAGTCGAGCACAGATTGCAGGTTGTAACCCTCTGGTCAGTAGGGAGCATGCTAATTCTTTTGGAAATAGCTGGGTATCAAGCGAAGTTCATCTAAGCCTACTTGTAGGTCCTTTTTCTACTATTTCAGGTGGGTTGCATCGGTCTCCGGGTGTGACGCAAGTCCTGGGATACCATACCCCAGACCGGTATTCAGTCACCGAATCCAGTTGCTTATGCAACATGGACTGCTATTTAGGGCAGGAGGATATTCGAATCGCAATGATTTTCTATGTACAGTCCCCTATTCAGCCAGGCGGGCGATCTACACCCTTCATGTCTAAATAACATCGCTCTTGATAGCCTATCTCGCCTACTCCGGCTTTCTCGCTCCCGCACATCTGTCTGAGATTATTATGCAACTTAGGCATACAGAGCTTCCCGCTCATAGAATTATATACGTGATATGCAGATCTCTCTCGGAGTTTCGGATGTATCGGAGTCTCGGATATAGGTTCCAATCTCTTGGTACATACGAGAGAGTTGAAGAAACGATCTTCTTGCTGATCTTGCTGAGATAGGGCATATCTTTCGGCCATTATTCTTATTTGGTTCTGACTTCAAGTTAAGTAAGATTTGCGTACCCAATTTGAGATGGGAGAGGCCAGTATGCGTCGATCATGATGATATTGGATGCGAAAGTCGAAGTAGATAAAGCTATGCTATGACGCCAACCATCCGATGCTATAATGATTTTCAATGGAAGTGCGGCTACATAGTAAACCGAGTGAATAAAAAGTTCCATAGATTGATAACTAGTTTCGTAAGTTTGAATTCTGTCCGTGCAGAGATGACATGATAGATTTTCACGGAAGAATACACTATGTGCAGCCTCAAGGTAATCGGATATTAATGAGTTAGGGGTGAAGTAGTCCGTTGGCATCGTAGGATAATATAACCTTCAAGTCCACAACAGTCCGGGGATCCGCGGTATTGCTCGTTCATACGAATTAAAGCTTATATACTGCTACTGAGGCATTAAAAAGGCCTCTGAGCATGAATTATTGACTGCGGACTCGGCGCTGTTAGCACCCTAATCCTATTAACGCCCAAGAATTGTCTTCCACACAGCACGACCGAAAATAGTATATTGGCTGTGTAGAACGATTGGTAGAACGTATAATCTATCTTTAATCGGTATCGCGGTAAAGATTGAGGTTTACCGTAGGTAGGTAGCTCTATCCCTGTCCATCTCTCTGGGTTCTCATTACAACGCTCTTAGTAGCTATTCTCTTTCTTCCACTAGTGCTAGTATTAAGAGCCTCAAACTCTTGCATCTCAACTATAAACTAACGTGAAAACATCTTGACCTCCTGTCACGAATCGTGATAGACTACTAGGTTTAGATTGTATTTGTGCTACTATCGAGGAAGACGGAATTTTAAATATTTAAGGATGAGATCTATCATAGCTATAAAACTGGAGTGCAAGTTTCTTATGGAGCTGAATGGTTTACAATTTGACACCCAGTAATATGAGAGCGATATCTCCTAACCCATCCATATGAATTTATACAGTATATTCACATATCCACCAGAATCAGAGTTGGTATTCAGATAGATGAAATTAGGCATCATCTAGATATTTAGCAATGCTAAACACCACGAATTGTTAACGTCTAAGTAACTACATTAACAAGCCGATAGCTCTTTCAGAATCAAGCAAATTATCATAAGATGAAAGTAATTGAAGTTTCTGTTAATTTTGATTACGATCCTTTTTAACGCAAGGATGTTCTCGGGTTGAAAAACGTTATTATTACGATTACCAGTATAAAACACAATTATCACCGCTAGTATATTGTGACAAGGGCTTGTACTTAAGGGCTTGGAACAGGAATATGTTCTATTCAGCTAATAATTCTCTTTGGGTCTAAAGGGTCCTTAAAGGTCTAAGTTTCCTTTCCGCGGGCACGCGCCCCTCGCCTTTTACTTATACCCAGGAATCTAGGGATGAATATGTTTACCATTTGTCCTAATCTAGTAATTACTTATATCGCTAAACTAAAAACTGCCATGGTTTGCGTCAGGTCGTGATAGGTCCGTGGCAGCTGGTGGATCATCGGCGGCTGTAGCCGTGTGACGAATATAGACTATTGTTTCTGCATAGGAAGGAAACCCCCAATTCATAGAGCAGGATCTGGCTAATTAATTTTACTACTCTGGCTATGCGCCTATACCCGATACTCCCGGTTTCCAAGGGTTATTGTTCATAACTAAAACTTCTTGTTACTATGAAGGCATTAAGTTTCAATCGTAGGATAGATTAATATGTATTCGCATGAGTGGGTTACAAAAAGGTGATAAAGAAGTTAATGTCACTTTCGACGAGTATTACCCAAGAGACATAGAACTAGTTGCTTCCTCCTCCTCCGCCTCCTCTGGCTCATATTACGGCTCGTCTTCTGATCTCTCCCCTTCGTTCTTGAGGAAACCCCCTAAGTGCCCAATAAGAGCTTTCTGTAGGTCCACTGTCTTACTGTTTACAGCACCTTGCCATCTTTTCCAGTCTTTGATTCTATCGAAATCTTTATCGGTCTCCCTTTCTCCGTGATCCTCTGGTAGTTGTTGTTCTCGGATCTCAGCATTGTCAGCCACCGTCTTCCCTTTCCGTTTCTCTTCATCTTGTCTCTCTTTTCTGAGATATTCAATCGAGATCTGAGCATTCTCAGCCACTTCCCTCCATACACGCGCTAATCCCAGCTCTTCTGACTTCAACTTTGCCTCTTCGAGATACGTACTTTCTTCTGACTTCCATCCGCGTACCCTTCATAGGTAAATCCTTCCAGTGCGGAGGGTGTCTTACCACTGCCCCGTTTCTGTATGATCAAATTGACGGATTTATGAATTTCCGGCTTGCATTTCGAATATTCACTCTCTCACTCGACTCCTTCTGGCTGAACCACCTCTCGTTGCTTTGTAGGAGACTTGAGAGAAGAGCTTCGATTCCAATTGAGACATATTCCAAGAAAAATGAAGCGCGGCAACTGCCATAGCCAAGACGACTTGCTTACATTTCCTACTTTATTTTAGCGTGGGCCACACCAAAGTGATTCATTAAAAAGGTAAAATACCTTCCGAAGCGCCTGTATGGTTAGACAGATTTCGCTTCCACCCATCGGCCGTGTAATTCGGGGCGTTATACGAACTCTCTCTGGAATGACAAATTGCGATAATATTCGTTTGTCAAACCGTGCACCACAAGCTTTCTTGATTCTTGCAACCATCCAGTGTAGCGATATAGTTGAGAGGCCAGCATCGATGTTGCCTCCTCCAATATCGTTATGGCTGCCAAGGAACAGACATTGGCGTACTTTCTGGCCCTCCTTGAGTTGTTGCTCCCAGACAACTGGTCTGTAACTCCACCTCTTCTCATGTAAAGAAATGGCAACGAATGCATTTTCAACTTTATTAGGCACGGTTTTAGTCATATTCGCCAGCTGCTTCTTACCCTGAAGTGATAGCCAGATTAACGATTTGACAGGATCCCATTCAGCGAGTACTTTGATCTTGGCCTCTCTGAAGAAAAGAAATTGAAGCTCTTCTACTTTTGTTTTCTACTTCGGTTGATCTTCGTTGGACGAGTCCCTATCGGTCAACCAGAGCTCCCAGAATATGCCAAGGTGCGGTAATCCACCCCGTCGAAGTAAACCTATGTCGCTGATGAATTGGGCTAGGCATCGCATAGCAAATGCACCACGTGAATAGCCGACGAGAATAATATCATCTCTCAGCGAGTTACCGTTATAGTTGTTACTGATAAAACAGTACGCATTTAGGACAGTGCTAGTGAATCCTAAGTTTCGAACTGGGGAATTGAATATATGTAATTGAAGGCGGCCATGAAAAGGATGACCCACTCCAACTAGCGAAATCCCTTTGCGTCGCTTACAAAACCGCCGATAACAGGCCCTGAGAAGATTAACTTTCGTTCGACATACCAGAAGGGCTGACATTGATGTCGATGGACTTGTGTCTTAAGCACATCGAGCGATTCTCAAAGGGAGAAGCAATGGAATTCGTGACGCAGGTGGGACAAGGCAGAACATTTCGACATTCTGACCGGACACCTGATAAGGAGCTACGATTATGGCTGAGACTGAACATGGGTCAAATTCCGGCGCCTTGGCTATTGTTCTGGGTTCTACCCGTTTTGTGTGCTATTGCTTTAGGTATCGTTGCCAGGGTCTGGCTATATTCGCCAGAGATGCAGGCATAGGTTTCTATGCTACACGCTTAAAAGAAGCAAGAAGTAGTGAATGTAGTTAAGTAGGACTTCGGAATAGATTGTGTGTGCATTACTCTCGAATCGACCAATGGACGATGCTAAGCAGTTGACCGATGCAATCGCCGCTTTCATCAATTACTACTGACTGCTAGGGTTTTATTTTAATCCAGAAATTGCCATCTCAGTCGATCATTAACTGCTTCCGAGAAACAATGCGACGTCGATGGGTTGCTGTCGGGTAGTAACACGCCTGCTCCGCTAAACCGTACAGTAGCCCAGGTAGGTAGGCAAATAAGGTAGCCTGCTTGAGTTGTTGCGCTGAGTACGTCAATAGATTACACATGTCGCTTGATTTTAGCAACTCTCATTTACAACGTATACTTGAATTTGCTCTATGGATCAAATTTTGCATGGCTGTATCAAGTTCGCTTCAACCAATAGTGACTGATTGGTGTTATTGGCTCGTAAGTAGTATCTATATAACGATAGTGTCTCATTTTGGTATCAGTAAGAGAGCTCGCGGAAGTGGCGTGCTTACACATACATGCACATGCATAGCTCTTTACATGGAATCTCCTCCGCGGCTGCTTGGGCCAGCATGGCATGTCGCCGATTGGATCGATCGATGAGTTATCAATGTTCCCTTCGCACTTGTGCTCATTATAAAGTGATAGCGGCTGAAGCCACCTTCGCTACGCAGATCTATCCTTCAAGGACTATCTTCCCGATACGGGGCATTCTATCAGGATGATGGAATCTTTTCGCAAGTAGTACAGAACACTGGTCTCAGTCGTGAATGGTTTGACTTGCTGGTGCGTCGAAAATTACTACACGTCACAAGCATTCAAAGGCACTACAACATTACAGCTGCCGACAGCATTGTCGGTCCCTCAGGTATCATTTAGGGCTATTCATCTGAAGTAGGTAGGCTATGTCGGAAACCCAGTTATTGGCGCTTAAACTTGCGTGCTCGTATATCATTGAACAAGGCAAGCTTTTGTGTGACTAGAAATCCATGTTGACTCTAATAATAAAGGTATTGTAATGTTCTTTTCATTACATCGTGTAAGAGCTGATGTAAATTGACCGACCACCCACCGTTACTAGTACTTTGCCACTTCTCAACACTTTTTACAAGTAGGTACCTCTACTCACGAGAGATACGAATTGACTGATTTTTGAAAAGACGAAGGTTTAGCAATACTAGTAATACTAGTAAGGAGTAAAGTAAACAAGTTGTCTACAAGACGGCGTAGTTATCGCAGAAGGGCTGATTAAGAATAGTGCTTTGACAGATAACGGTTCTCATATCTGGCCGAGGCTAGATTTTGATTTAATATTTAGCTTACGCACCTTGCTGATAAGTTGGGATAGCACATAGGCCACGAGCACTGATACTCCAGCCTGCATTGCTGCACTGTAATGATTGGTCACCGATAGCGCAGTGCCATCCGCACGAGCACCGGCATGGAATCACCCGAAGGGCAAACGCATGGTACCCAGTTGTACGCATGGGAGGTAGGAACCGAAGTCCTAGCTGATTGTACAGTTCCCTGGGTTGGATATCTGTCTGCCTACAACTAGACATCTTAAATACATTATAATTAGTGGTTCAAAACTTGCAATCGACCCACTCTACTGTCAACTTACTTCTCATCTACCGTCTATGATCTCGACTTGGGGGTCAATATGTCTTCCAGAGATGACAACAGTTTGCCCCACCTTCTCTATGCCCTGAGCATTATCTTTAGTGTTCTTCCGACTATAGTTGTCGCCCTCCGTTTCCAAGTGAAAACAAAATCGAACCCTCGGATCTTCTTGGACGACTGGCTTATACTTCTAGCCCTGGTATGAGAATACACATGAAAGCTGCCCATATAGATTTACTAATTTCGGATCAAGATATCGTGCATTGTCTATGCCGTTTTTGTAATCATTGGTGGGTATTTTGGGCACAGAGCTGCCTCTGGCTTAGCACTAATGGGATATAGGTGTCGCGGCTGGGGGACTGGGCAGGCCTCTGAAGCGAAATGCCACTGGGGAGCCGATTTACGATGATGAGTTTTTTTTGTTTCAAAAGGTAAGATAGAATACAGTCTGTTATCGTGTCTGGACCCTTGCGACGTCCGATTGTTTACAATAAATAGGTGAGCTTCGTGACCAATTTTGTGCAAATGATAGCTCTCGGACCCACGAAACTCGCTGTTCTCCTCTTATACCGACGGATTTTCGGTGTTGATCGCCGTGGCTTTAACATCATCTCTACGATTCTTATGGGCCTTGTTATTACTTGGACTGGAGCATTCGTTTTTACCAACATATTTACCTATACCCCTATTGAGGATATGTGGACAAAGCCACCCGGAAAGGCGCATGCGACATTCAAACACCCTACCGCAATGTATAATTCTCAATGTTTTGCCGACATGGTTCTGGACATCTTCATCATAGTGCTCCCACTTCCACAGAGTATGTTTCATCATTAATATATATATATATATATATGTAGGAGCTAATGTTTATCAGTATGGAAACTCCACATGACGGTGCGATTAAAAATTCAAATTAGTTGCATTTTCATGTTGGGATTGATGTGAGATCGACTCCTACAAATGGATAGTGCTATACTATTTGCTGTACTGATGTTAAATCGTTAGCACGGTTGGGGCAAGTGTGGCAAGAGCCGTGATTCAATACGGGGTGGCTGCGAAGTGTATGCTCCATCAAATGTTGAATGAGGTCACATCTCTGACTTGTCTTGCTAGTTGCCGCGGGGAACCCAGACCAGACATGTAGGTGCTAATTATGATAGTAACGGAAGAGAGCTAAATCTTGTGAAGACTACCTTTGCCCAGGTACCTATTGGGCCTTGATCGAAATATCAGTTGGTATCATTGCGGCATCTCTGCCGTTGCTTCGCCGAATTGGACAGATTTACCCCATCGGGAGCTTAATGACCCTGTCCATTAAGGTCCTGTCTAGTATTTTCACCAATTCCAGCCAGAACAGTAGTCAGTCGACCGAAAGAGATGCGAGTAATCGTGAGCTACTAAAGAGTACTTCTTACCCAAGTCATGGGCACGATTCGCAGACAGACAAGTGGCTAAGACAATATGATATTTCGTAAGATTCTCCAAATTAATTAGACTACGATCATGGCCCCTGATTACGTATTACAGATGCCTTCAGCACACGATTGACCATCAATGCCAGATTGAGTCGAACCCAACGTCTGGCCCCAGTAACAGCTTGGCGAGCGATGGTATTAACTATGAGAAAAGCTATGAGGTAGTCCATGCAGCTAGGAAAGATGGATAATTTTGGCGCCACAGAATAGAAGTCGGCTTGTACCGGCGAAGTGAATGACCTCGGTTTACGCAGGACTGAGGTGCATTTAATCTCACCAATGAGAGAGCTGCGGTAAAGAGAAGCACCAAACATTAATCCCAGCCGATATTCATGCTGGTTGCGGGAACAGTGAAACGAGAGGTTTTTGAACATGCTATTCAACTGCTTGACTATCATTATAAGAACGTATCTTGATTAGGATTGTGGTTTTGCCTATTGAGGGCGCATGAACAGCGACAAGTTAATTAAGCATCCTTCGTTTCATTTCCTTCACTGAAGACGAAGACATACAGCTGATAGTTGCTCTTAGGAGCTCTAGATTGTCAATCCAGATCTCTTAAATCTGCACACGTAAAAATTCGAATAACCTATGATAAACATTTAATGTTCGCTATTTACTTTGTTAACAGCTATACTCGAAATCGTAATATTTGTGATGCGATTCCAGGGCCTCGAAAAACAGGGTAAACGGCTCGTACATTGTATGGGAAACCTTATATCACTGATTGGCCGCCGAAGGTGTTACGCGAAGGAGGAGATTACTCTACTTGTTGCTGGAAACTAGTATACAGGCCTGCATATCTTAAATGAGCCTCGCTAATAGGGCCTGACTATGTCGGACATCTATCACTCGACGCCTAGTGCGGGACACGATCTTAGCCGCGTAGCTAACTAAACATCTCCCCCCTTAGAAAGAGAAGGCCATCGCCGCAGCTCAAAAGAACTAGAAGCTAACTGCTCAACATATGAGTTCAAGCGATTGGTTACAATATTTAACACATCATTTTATAATTTATCGATATGTTACCCAATGGCTTTAGCGGTCAATTTGGCTTTTGCGGCGGGTAGGATCTTAGCACGTAGCCTTCTCTTGAGCAATGCTCTAGAATGGGTAAAAAGACTTCTCCATTGGTCTCTGCGTTATAGCTCAGGTGACTCACCGCCATCAACGGGCGCAGTTCCGCTCTCAATAAGCAAAGTGGATGCGTCTCTCCTCTAACGTCAACCAATAGATCATCTCACATCTGCGGCTCACCCCTTGTCACTCACGTAAGGTAGGTAGGTATTTTGATAACATCGTTGTATTGACTGGGATTGGAGATGCAACTTGCGGCAGGCTATGGAATGAAACAGGCACAATCTGAAGGCAAGTTACGTCAGTTCAATTATTTCAAAAGTGCCTTTTTCTGTAGGTCTTTCGTCTAGGGTGGCTTATGCTACGACAAAAACAGGCGAATCAATCATGGGATCACACACAGTAGCGAAGTATTCAGGCAGACAGCCAGTTGTTTCATTGGGGTCCGCCGGGCAGGCATGAATACAAGAGGCGATCGTACAGAGTGAAAATTGATTGATTCGCCTCTTCGGCTATATTATACGCGGCTACGAGTTGATATTTAAGATCAAATAAATAGTACTACAAGGAAGAAGAAGACAATTTGGCCGAAATATGTCTTGACCCGTTCATAAGCGTTGACGATTCCATTGTAACACCTTCCTTATTAATAAAGGTATAAGACTTGAATACCTGAGCCGTATCTATGCGTCTAGGCCGAGGCAAAAGCGCCACCAGCTGTATAGACAATCTCAGCCCACGGCCCCCCTTTCGACTCAACTTATACCTATTCTTATATAACAGACTCGTCGTAGATTTTACCGGTAGATAACCATTATTGCCGCTAGCCCTTAGATTATTAGGGAAATGAGCGATTCACAACCCCGCTTCGAAGACCTTCGAATCAAGGCTCAAGCTCTAGACGCGGCCGATGCTCTTCGCCACACCCGAGATAAGTTTCGCATTCCTACCAAAGCTGATATCGGACGAAACTCCTTAAAGCGACCAGGTGAGTAGACGATCAGGCAGGGAGCTATCCGCTCCTGACCCACTGTTGTACGCAGCCTTCAGCTGAATGTGTGCTCCAGTTCCCCTTTCTCAGACCGCTACTACTAGTGATAACGACGAGATAACTTCTTGTACCTACTTATGTGGAAATTCACTTGGACTACAGCCCTGGAGAACAGAAGTTCGCATCAAACAACTTCTGGAAACATGGGCTACCCAGGGTGTCCAAGGCCACTTTAAGCCTTTGGCAGATTCGCCTTTGCCAACCTGGGTTAATGCTGACTCATGGGCGGCTCAGCTCATGGCTCCAATAGTTGGAGCAAACGAGACAGAGGTAGCAGTAATGCAAACCTTAACTGCGAACCTACATCTCCTCATGACAGCATTTTACCACCCAGATCCAAAAGGCAGGCATAAGATCATATTAGAAGACAAGGCCTTTCCCAGTGACCATGTCAGTTAATCACCACAATACATCCGAAATATAGTTAGCTGATTTTGGATCTGTTCGCAGTTTGCGGGTTGGAGCCAGGTTCGCCAACATGGATTATCCCCAGATACGTCCATTGTTACGATTAAATCTCTTAATTCCGAAGACAGCGTGCTAAGTACTTATGATATCGAGTCGGTTATTACCAAACACGCCAACAGTACAGCTTTACTGCTGCTCCCGGGGATACAATACTATACTGGTCAATTGCTCGATATCCAGAACATTACAGCGCTTGCTCACCGCCACGGCATCTTCGTGATATGGGACCTGGCGCATGCTGTGGGCAATGTGCCCGTATCATTACACGACTGGGGCGTCGACGCAGCTGCCTGGTGCACGTACAAATACCTAAACGGAGGGCCGGGCTGCATCGGGGGCCTCTTCATTAACTCGAAATATAGCACCGTGACGACTACTCTAGAGGATGCGATACCCGAAAAAGGCTACGGCCACCGTCTGGCGGGCTGGTGGGGCAACGATAAGTCAACCCGCTTCAACATGGAGACGCGGTTCCACCCCAGGGCCGGCGCGGCCGGGTTCCAGCTCAGCAACCCGAGTATGCTGGACACGACAGCGCTCTGTGCCTCGCTTGAGGTCATCGCCGAGGCTGGGGGCATCGACGTGCTCTACGCCAAATCGCGCCGTCTCACAGCTTTTCTGCTCGACGAGTGCTTGGCCGCCATCACGCCCGAAGTCCGCCATCTCTTCCGCTGCATCACGCCGCTCGACCGCGGTGCTCAACTGAGCCTGCGTTTGGTGTCTGGCGACCTGCTGGGAGACGTCTTGACCGTGCTCGAAGAACAAGGTGTTGTTATCGACGAGCGTAAACCTGACGTCATCCGCGTCGCCCCCGCTCCGCTGTATAACACCTTTGTTGATTGCGTCAACTTTGCAAAGGCCTTCGAGGAGGCGTTGCTTACAGCTGACGCTGCTTCAGCGGCATAAGAGGAATGGGGATAACAAGTTGTACTTGGTATCTTATACGTATAATTAGATGGGTCAATATATGTACACCTACATATTCATTCATTTAGGTAGCCTCATGAGGGCTCTCGCTGGTCGGGCAATACAGATTCATTCCCTCCACTTTGGCTTGGTGCAGGTTAAGTTTCAATTATGCTAGCGATGGCGATGCAGCATTACTGCTATCCATCATAGTCGTGAATGACAGGGTTGGCATTTAACGGGGGGGGGGGGGGGGGGGGGGGGGGGGGGGGGGGGGGGGGGGGGGGGGGGCGGGGGGGGGGGGGGGGCGGGGCCGGGCGCGGGG